>QOCX01001128.1:0-20622 GCA_005959815.1 Sarcophaga bullata | reverse complement strand
AAGATGAAATTATTGTTAAACAATAGCAGCAACAGCATTCTTTCGATTTTCGCAATGTTTCTGGTCTACTGTGACTAGTTCTGGTATGATAGGGTTACCGGTTGTCTTTGTCTATATACAATACTCTGTATAAAGATAGAGCCAGTAGGCATTTGACTGAATTATTTGATCAAAAACAAAAAAATCTTTACGCAAATCGAAGTTGAGAGGGTTTTTGAATAAAACCCTGACTTTTTGAATGGAGCGCGGATTATTGAAAAAAAAAGTTTAGTTTTCAGCGTATTATTTTCCGATTCTCCACTTTTTATTAATTACTTCCCAGAAATAAAAATTATTCAGCACATCAAAATTGATTTGTTTGCGAAATAATTTCATCAAACTATTTCCGGCCAAGGCATTTCTTCACGTTTGATAACAGAAGTACTCACAGTCGAGGTTAAACCTGGAGCATAGGGCGTATAGAGTAAATTAATTATTTTTCACTCTCTCCTCACACTATCTCATTCTACTATCAATGTAGACCGAAGACAAGCAAAATGATGATGCTTCTAAAAGGTGCAGTCAGTTGACAAAATTTGGATGGCATATTTCAATCAAAGTCTACGCACTCCAAGGTATATTTATTCACTGTGACTGTTCCAAATTTAAAACCAAACCAAACCAAACACTAGTCTTCTGGCAAAAACTCTAAAAATAAATAAAATTGCCAAGAAAAAGTTTGTCAAATCTCTCCTGAATAAAAGTACCACATGCAACATGAGTGGTGCAAGAAGCTAGGTTGTAGTCCTGACTAAATTGTAATTTTTATTTTATTTTTATTCTTTTGTTTTAAACAATATCTTGAACAATATATTCGAAATGTTTTCTTAACTTTCAAATTTTCCCATTTTTTTTCTTCACTGGGCATTATTTAGCACAAACCAATACACATCACAACAAATTCCCAATTTGTCATCAATTACTAAGCAATTGCATTATGATTGTTGTTGTTTTCTATTTGAATTTAATGACGGACAATAATAATAAGCGCCTCAATATTTTATTAAATAATAGATAAAAATACAACAACAATAACAATAACAATCAAATCAAACTAACATGAAAAGAGAATCTTAAGAAAAATATTCAAAATTGTTCAAAGACATGCTTTAACTGCCAGCCAACCTATCTCTGCTGATTATATGTACGTGATGTGATGTTCGAAAGACCATACTAGATAGAGCAAACAGCCAGTCAACTGTTAATAGCACTGTCGTCATTATTTTAATAATAAAAAAAAATACCAAACAAGCGGAAGATATGTGTGTTTCGTTATGTTCTTTTCTGAATTTTTAATTTTTTTTTTAATGTTTTTGCTTTAAATTCGAGCAATGTGTGTGGGGGGGGGGAATATTAACGTTTAGGAATTTATTGTTTCACTTTTAAATTCGATTTTGAATAATGATTTGTTAGCTAAATTTATAATGTTGTGTTTATATGCGAAAAAAAAACCAAACAAAGAATTTTTTAATTTGCATAAAAATAATTTTTAATTACGCTTTTTGATTATATTTTATTGTTTTATTGCTTAATAATAGAGATTTTTTTTTTTTTTTTTTGATTGATTTTATTATCAAATTTATTTCAATTATAATTATATAATCAGCCAAAAAACTTCTGTTTTTATAAGTTAATATTATGAAATACAGTATCTAACAGGTTTCAGCTTCCTTTTTTAAAATGTTCGTCTTACTTTGAATAGAAACGTAGCATGTAGTTTGATTACTCTTTTATCATGTAACTTATGAGTTTTATTTTCTCTATACGTGCATATGAAGTCGCCATTGTCTAGTAAGTAATGCGTTGCTTATTAGGCATGAGGCCTCGGTTCAAATCCAAGGTCAGATAGCTCCAACAAAACGAAATAAAAAAATATTTCTTCGGCGACTACCTTTCAGCAGATTTCTGGCAAGAACTCTAAGAAAAAATACAAAAATGCCATGAAAAGTCTCTCAAAAATCTGTCCTTCGAAGTCGATTTTAAACTGTAGGTCCCGCCACTTATGGATAAACTAAACACACTCAACATAAGTTGTATGAAAAGCTAGGTCGTAAGAATGATTGAAGGTTTATAACGACGAACTATTTACGTATGCATGCATACATATTCAAGGGGTTCAAAATAATTTAGTTTTTCTTAAATCTAGCCTCCTTGTGTCTATATGTGCACGTTATAAGAAAAATTTTTTTTAAAAAAAAAAGACAATTTTTTAATACCTATAAGCTGAAGTGGGTATTAGGTGTGAGCGCAAAAAAATTTGGGCATACAATTTTCATTATAAAAACTGAATTTGATGGTAAATTAACGGAAAATTTAAGAAAATTTATTTAAACTCTAATGCTGAAGGAAGTCTCAAGCCATAAGTAATTGATAAGTTCCACTCGAATACTCGAAATTTTTCAAGTTTTCAGACAATTTTCTTCCAGAGATGTTATGGTGTTTTAAGATTATTATTTTATTACTCCAAAATCTGTTGTTTTTTTACATTCACGGATTCTTTTAGTATACAAAAACCGTTTATAATCCACAAAAAATTTTTCGTGTAAAATCTGCGAGCTTGGTTTGATTGTTTGTTGCGGATGACGAGGACTTTTATTGAAAATTTAATTATTCTCTTAAGCAGGCAGGTCCTATTCGATTAGGATATTAAAAAAATATGTTTTTTAAGAACAATGTAACGGTAACAATATTTTGAATAACAATTAGAGATATTAGTGTCGAAGTACATTCACATTTTTGATGGGCACTCCTTAATTTTTTTTTTTTGAAAACTTTAACATTTCTCCACATTTCAGCTAAAGTTCTGATGATTTTTTTCTTCAATCTTTTTTTTTTAAGGTTGTTAGGCAAGGTCACGTATGCATATATAAAACTGAAGTAAAGTTTCTAAAATTTCCAGTCCAGCTGATGCGTTCTGAAACCCTATGTGATGTTTCAAGGTGTACATGTATTCTAAAGCTTCGGAATCGTTGCTAAAGCTTTAAATCAATGAATTTTTGTGAACCTGTTCTACTGCAAATGTACTCCTGTTGCATTTAAAGTACATTTAAAGTACAATCTATTGACCGAAAGTTAGTTTAGTTTAGAGGTCCAAGTAATTCATGCAGTCTTAGCTCTATCAATTAAATTTCTCATGTTCTTTAGTTCACTTTGCGAACGGTTTCAAGCTAATAAATCAGAATACTTCCATCGTTTATTTCAAAATTTTATTGGATCGTATATCTGTACCTCAAGCGATAGCGATATTTTTTATTCTAAGTGCTACGGGTGATCGCGGACACTGCTAAAAACTAGGAATTCCTATAACACCAAACTAAAACCGCTAATTTCTTTAATTCATTTCGAGAGTAAATCAGAAAGTGACAAAATATCAGAACCAAAAATTTGTGGCGTTCCATTTGATTTAAGTTCTTGAATGAACTCGATAGAAACGATCATATTCTGTGGGCAGCGTTAATCTTAAACAAAACTGTTAAGTTCTTTTGCATTCTAATTTAGTGTTTAAGGAGGTTGTTGTATTCCAAGATTTATTCTCTAAGTAGTGCTTCTTATAACAAGATTACTTAGATTACCTAAATACGGCAAATGGTTCCTTCAGCAACCAACCAACAGGGGATTAGAGGACATGTAGTGCTTTGTATTGACCAGAAATCAGCACTGAGTATTCAAAAAGATTCGAATCAGACTCATAGTTTCTGATACTTATACGCATTCATACTTATTTTAATATCATACTCATACTTCTCATATTCAAAGTTTGAAGTACTCATCATACTCATACTTAACACTATGCTTGATGTTGTTGAATTCTACTCTCCTTGACTCAACACATACAAGAATCACACAAAATAAGTATGAATCGCGTACGAACACTACAATACTCACTAGAAGGTTGTGTGTTTGCTCTGTTTACTGCTCTGTGTTTTTTGCTTATATGTCTTGTTTCTTTTGTTGTAAATACAACAATAACTAAGACTGTAAATCAGGGGTTACCAAAATTTTTTTGGTTGTGTATTAGTGAGCAAATGAGTGAAAATAAATTGAGTGATTTTATTTACTTACTGTCAAAGACAAATGTTAGTAATTTACGCTATTTTGACTTTAATTTCATCACATGCATAAAGTTATACAACTTTAACTCGAAAATTAGGGATTGTATTTTTAGATATTTGGTGGGAACTACTTTGGTTCATAAATTTCCTCACCTACTAATAAAAAACCTTTCAATTTTTCAAAAAAAAAAGTGCTTTATGTCTACAAAAAATTTGTTCCCTTTCCTTATCATTTAAATGTCTTAAAATGTCATTTAAGAACATATAAGAAATTGGATTATAATAAAAGCATTTTTAATATATTTACAACTTAAAATATTTTTTGAGTGTAAACCTGAAAAAAAATGCCATAGCATCCGCTTACGTGTTCACTCGCCGCGGTCTGATCGGCGACTAAATGAGAGAGCATAAGCAATGTGTGTGAATTCACTCAGCACAATTGTGCTATGAAATGGTAATTCCTGCTGTAAATTTTGATGAATGCTTCGAATCACTCGATTCATTTATGAGTTATTATAAGTATTTTTCTAAATTTATGAATCTGAATGAGTAGGCGTATGAATCAAACATATTTCGAATGGTAATGAGTTTGATGTCAACGTTGCACTCATCATACTCATTGCAACTTATATTTATAAATCAAAGTTGTAGTGAGAATCGAATGAATCAAAGTATTTAAATTTCAATACTTTTGACTCACTCATACTCAAAATTTCATGAGTACTTATGAGTAGCGTAAAAGTGTTTCATTGCTGAACTCTGGTATTGACCTAAGAAATTAAGTTACAAGTAAGAAAAGATGCATAATTTTTCGAAATATTGTTTCCACAGACAAAAGGCTTCTTGATATCTACAGATAAGCCAGCTCTTAGGAGTCAGAAAAATCTATTTAAGTATGGAATTTAGTTTTGAAAGCAAATTTTTGCCAAAATGAGTAATACCATGCCAATCAATTACTGTGATTATTCATACATGTTGAGTTGAGTTAAGATGGAAAACCAATAATTGAAATAAATCCCCATATTTTTTTATTATTTCTTCAATAGAAATCCCCCTTTTCATTAAACCACACACCAAAGAAATTTAAAAGCAAAACAAAAAAAAAATGGTGCTCAGACAAATCAAATAATTTTTGCTTGTAATCTTAAAAAAAAAGAAGAAAAAAAAAACAAGAAAAATATTCCATTTCAATGGCATTTAGCAAAACACAAAATTTTTATCTTCTTAATGGTACTTTTTGTGATTTGTTTGTTTTTAAAAACTTTTTTTCATTACTTCATCAAATAAAGCCCCGCCACCTCTTTTTTTTTGTAAATTTTTCGGAACAAAAAAACTTTTTCCACCAACACATGTTGGGTATTTTAATTAAAAAATTATTATTTTTTTTATTTTATTATTATTACTATTTTTTGACTTGAATGTTGTTGTAAAACAATTTTTATATCACCTTAAAATATTTAAAAAGTTTTTCTGTCTGTTTTTTATTTTTTTTACCTGGGTCTAGTAGTATCCATTGCATGCCATTTCATTGAAACCATTAACAGAACTCAACTTTAGTAAAAAAATGTACTTTTTATAGACAAAGAGTAGAAAAAAAAAATATTCGACAGAATAAAACCAAACGAATGAGATTCAAGTTAAAAAAAAAAACCAAACATTACAACGTTCTGGTAATTTTTTCGGTACCTGAATTGGCTGGCTGTTGTTGAGTTTTAACGAATTGCCACAGAAATGTTTTTAATGCAACTCTGGGGTAAGGATGGTCTCTGCCATTTTAAGTAGCATCTAGCATTGGTTTTATATCTAAGCAGTTGAGATTGGACTTGAATGAGTTGGTCTTCTTATCTGCTATTGTAAGGAAATGCTCTTAAGGAGCTGCCGGCAATATTGTTAGAAAAAGTGTGACAAATAATTAGAATTTGTCAATTCCACATCGCACTCAGCAATTGGGCCTATCTTACAGCTTACAAAGTCGAATTTTGCATTTGAATTTGCAGTTCCACGCACTTAAATTCCAACTCATTGCAGCCAGCCACCCATACCGTCAGCAGAACCTCACAGATATGCTTATTGGGTGCAAGAGTAATAGGCTTTCTATTCCGCTTTGTTAAAAAAATTTTTTTCTTCAGCGTTGAATCTCATTTCCCATTCGATGGTTATGTTATTGTTCTACACTGCTCCCTCTTTCAATTTTCCTACGAACAATCTTTCCTGAATTCCAATCCAATGCACTGCATGAATAGGGGTCAACTCCTGAAATGAAAAAAAAACCAAAGAACCCAGCCGTTACATCTGAAAAGCGTGATCATTGAGGGTCAGACCTCTCACACCACGTTAATTTTTTCAGTAAGTAACGGAACCGGGAAGTCGCCTTAGTCTAGCATATAGTTGGCTTATTAAACTCGAAACTGTGGTTCAAACCCTGATATAGAAATATAATAAAAATTATTTCTTTTAGCGTCTTAACCTCAGCCGTCTACTGGCAAACACTCTGAGAGAAAATAAAATTGCCATGAAAGAGTTTCAAAAAGAAAATCTCGTCAACTTTAAACTGTCTATCGCGCCTTTCTTGGATAAAATTAACACTTACAACATGGGTAGTGTAAGAAACTAGGTTCTAGTCCTGACTAAAGGGCCATCATGACCAATTATGAAAGTTCAACTCGAATTCGAACGACAGATTTAAGAAGCTGTTTCATGGCAATTAATTTACGCTGAGCTTTTGTCAAAAGATTACTGCGAGGAAATCACTTTTCATATGTCTGTGCTGGACTGTGAACTCTTGATCTAGTAAGACAATACATTACTCGTTACACTGTAGCAATCTGGAAGACTTATTTTAGGCAATTGACAGTGCTGTGACCGTATGATAAACGATTTTTCTTAGCCCACTATTGAAGATTATGGATTGAAGGTTATGCGATTGCAATAACAGGGTGCCACGAGCTTCACAACGTGACTGAATTTGACATTTTCGCATGAGAAATAAGAAATCTTTGGCTATAAAGGTTATACGATTTGAAGCTGTTAGCATTTTTTATGGCGCTGCATCTAAAATAATGTCTAGGGGAGCATTTAAAAACCAACATTCATCAAGTTATCTAGCAATTATTGTCCGATATGTGACAGTCAATGATATGCTTAGACTTATCACGTGGCAGTATTACCGTGCGTAGGTAGAGGCATTGTTTCCATTTACTTTGAGCACCCTGGGGTATGCCGCCATGGCGCAACTCACGCAAAGCTCTGGACCTAATGTTCGATATGTGAGTAGAAGAGATTGAAAATCATCTATTGCAACAATCAATGCAGTTTTGCATCAATTTTCAAATTTGTAAAATTTTCTCCGTGCACACTCTTTAGTACCATATAGTAGTAGTATGATGATGAGTGTTGCAACAACATATGTTTTCCTTTTCCACATAAATAGTTTAATATTTTACGTTTATCCATCTGCCGTGAATTGCTCTACTTTTTTTTTAGCGGTTGAACGTAAAACAATAAAAACAGAAATCCACTCAAATTCTCTCGTTTTTTTTTTTTGGAAACAAACAACAACAACAACAAAAAAGCGATTTTATTCCCAGTATTTTTATAGAAAAAGTTAAGTTCGATTTTATTTGAGTTGCATTAACAGATAAAACACTGAAATTGCGCATTTAGCCTCCTTCATTCACATTCAATATTTATTTTTTAAACGAAAATAAAATACAAAATAATTTCCCTTATTTTCGATTGATATGGTGAATCTTTTAGCGGGATCTAGCACTCTCCATCCATGGCCAAAAATTGTTGTTTTTTTTTACGATCAATGAAACAAGTCAACAGTAAAAATTGATGAAGAAAATTCTAAACAAGAGGGTTATACACTCTGCAAAGCTCCTGATGACATAGCGAAAACTGCAGTAGAATGTTAGGCAGTCGTTGAAGAGGATGTTCTGCTCATACATGGAAGCCACAAGCTCGTAAATAGGCAGTGAGGTTCAGTAAAACCTCAGGAGAAATCAAAACATAAGCTAAAGATAAACAAGAATAAAAATAAAAAAATGTACGTGGGATGTGTGTGAAGATAAATTCGAATTTGAAAATCCAAGACACAATCCACAAATTTTAGCAGCGCCACATTTGGTGCTAATAGAGCAAAATTTGCTCTTAACAGAACAAAATTTGCACTTAACAGAGCAATATTAGCCGTTTAATAGTATACATCTCAAAAAGCCCACTTATCTAGAAGCTAATTTTAGGGCGAATACTTGGCCAAAGAAACGTTCTAAGTTTTCTTAATGTAATTAGCAAGATAACCCCATATGAAGTGATACGGTATTGTGAAAATTGGCTTTGAAACTATCAATTTTTTGATTGGAAATTCTCTGAGAGATCAGTGGCCATTTTGGAAGATATGAGAAATAGTACACTCTACAGACTATATGCAAGTAGTCCAGAGTCCTCTTTCCAACCGTGATAGTGGGATAGCTGATATAATTTTGAGACTGGAGATATTCAATTTTAAAAAAATCGATTTTCGACCAAAATTGTATGAAAATTCTCTAGAAGATCAGTGGCCATTTTGGAAGATATAAGAAATAGTACACTATACAGACTATATGGTAGCCTAGAGTGTCCTCTTTCCAATCGTAGTAGTGGGATAGCTTTTCATTTCAACATTATTGTCTACAAATAATAATGATCATAATGAAAATTAAACTTCATGACAATAGTCTGGAATAATTGCAAAGTAGAAGATTAAACTACTTATTGCCACTGTTTAACAGTTAACTGTGCTCTGTTAAGGGCAAATTTGGTTTTGCTAAGAGCAAATTTTACTCTGTTAATGCCAAATGTGGCACTGCTACAATTTATGGATTGCGTCTTGGATTTTCAATTTCGAATTTATCTTCACACACATGTACGTGGGACTTTTGCTCCACATAGGAGTCATGGCAACTTGCATGCAACGCATTCGCAACATCTATTAAGCATCGATCGCTGCTTTTAAAAGGTTAAACAGCTAAGCATTTCTCGCAACTATTGAGTTTCATTGGTGGAATAAATGGATTGAACTAATAACAGATCTGAAATGCATTAATGCCGCACTGATATGCAAATGTATGTGGATTTCTATCCTGAACAAATACACTTTGTGAGTACTGAGAACTGCTAGAAGCTTAGTTGTTACTCCCAGGCTACTTCTGCTTAGTCTGATACAAACTCCAACTGAAATCTCTTCGTATTGTAAATATCCAGCAAAAGTTTTGATGGTCTCACCTTCATTTGGTTTGAGAAAAGTGTTTGGCTCTCTCACTCCTTTCAAATTAAATTTTTATTTTACTTGGTTTCGGAGCAAAATGTTTGCAATCTGGCAGCACTGTTTAAAGGTTTTGGAACAAAAATTAAAATTAAACCAATTCAAGCTCTCTCTCTCCCTCTCTCTCAAAAGGGAAAACGTCAAACTCCGTATAAAAAAAATTGTTTCAAACCGTGGGTGAATCTAGCTTTAGAGTTTTTGCCAGAAGACTGCTGAGAAGACAAGAAACGTATTCGTATCAATAGAAACTATTTTTGGCGAGAAGAACTGAATGAATGAATGAATAAAGAAAACATAAATAATTTTTCATTGAAACTAACAACAACAACAACAACAATAAAGACATAATTTAACAGAATTATTTAACTACTGCTGCTGACAGTGATCACCGCATAGAGGCGATCATTAAACGATCAAATCAACAACAATAAAAACAAATTAAATGGCAAATAACCGAATAGAATTGAAGAAATATGAGACAAACAATTGCATTAAAAGATTGCAACAATAATAAAACGGATTTCTTTATTTGCTTTTCTAACGCTGTTTGTGTAATAACACATTATGGAGGATGACAATAAACATGACAGCGGGCAACTGTTGCTTGAAATTGACACACAGCACAGCAACTAAAAGAGAGCACTTAAGCCTAAGTCTCTATTCATTTATTTATTCATTCAATTCAATTCAATTCAATTCGTTTATTTCAGTTGAAAAGAAATGAAATGAAATTGAATCGAATCAACAAATTTACACTGAAACACAAGCACACATACGCACACACATACACTTCAATATATAACGCCTCGAATGATTACAAAATGTAATGCCAGTTAGCATAGAAGGAGACAATGGCAGAGAAAAACACTTTAATTTGCATAAAAACATTAAAGAAATCGACAAAATTTTTGCTCTTGGAAAGGAGAAAAACAAAAAGAAGAAAATGAAAAAAACCGAAATAAAAGTGCTAAAGATTAATAATAAAACGGAATTGCTATACATTGCCATCCGACAAGAGACAAAAGTCAGAAGACGATGATAATTTTATTCGTATTTTAACTTGTGTTTGTTGATTTTTATCATTAAATCGTTAAATCGTTAAAAAAAAGACAAAGTTTAAGACAACCTGACAAATTGCTGGCGGTGTAATAAATTTTGAAAAACAAAAAACAATTTTCAATTGCATTTGAAAAAGTTATCGCGGAATAATTTATTGGAAAAGCACATCGGAATATACAAGGCCTTGAAATATTTAAAAGTTGCTGACGCAATAGGCAGTATGAGACCTAGGACGTAGTAATACTGTCATTCCAGAACTTGGCTCACATGAGATTGTTACGAGAATATTACTACGTACGCAAGCTGAATCAACCGGGCAGGAGAAATATGGTCACCTAAGCTTTGTAGAAATTTGCGACAATAAGCAAACAGATAAGGCTACAAGGAGATGAACCTTCACGCTTCCTATACTGCTACAACCTTTCAGTGATTATTATGTTACTTCTCACACCGCCCATACTGCGGGTGTTAATTTAGCCATGAGTGGCGGGACTTACAGTTAAAACTTGACTCTGAACGACAGATTTTTTGAGAAACTTTTTCGTGGCAATTTTATTTTCTCCCACAATTATTGTCAAAAATCTATTGAAAGGAGGTAGACGAAGAAAAATTTTTTCATATTTCGCGTTTTGTTGGAAATGTCTGTCCAGGGGGTTTGAATCGCGGCCTCACTTTTAATAAGCCAACACGCTATCTACTAAATTACGACGACTTCAGCCATCTATGGTGAGTAATTCTATGGTACAAACGACTTGGTGAATAATTTTCACACATAAACCCTTAAAGCATGAAGCTAGGAGTCAAGCATTAAACTCTTATCTTTCTAGTCTTCTAGATTTACTAATACGTTGCCAATCTTGAGCGAGGGAAGACAAATATTAGCCGCATAATTCACATCTTCAAGTAGGTTTGAGAAAATCCATGGGATTTTACTTCTCTCTGAACTGTTTGTGATACGATTTCAATATCCAGCAATATGGTGAAGAGTTAGGCTCATTTCTCTAGCGTACAACTTGAGTGATTCTTCCGTTATAAACAACCGTCGACACCAATAGCACCCGGGGGCCGAACATCTTCGGCTTTTTACACACATAGGACACGAACATTAACAATGTTCATTAAAATAAGCGTAAAATTGCGTTCAATTGCTTGTCAGCTTCTAAAGAAGCTTTCAATTATACACTCAAAAACAAAAAATATTACAGTAGGATTCACTATTTTCCAATGAGATTCACTAATAACAATAAGAAATGATTGCCATTTTGAAAGATTATTTGTCAAGTGATATAAGCAGTCGTTAAGGGCTTTGGAGCTGTAAATTTGTTCTATAGTTTCCACTACACATATACTTATTTTGAGGTTATACTTGAAAACATTACAAACAATTTTCCTCTGGGTTATACACATGCCTCTCACAAAACGCTCACATTTTTATCATGTTCTCCTTGTGCCGATGTCTGGTTATAAAGGACCGATAGTTATGCATTCTCGTACATAGCTTACGTGTGCCGATAGATGTCTTTGTACACCCTTCCCTTCTTAATGCGTTCCGCATGACAGTTTATCTCTTGGTATCGAAGTCTTTATAGAAGTGGATATTAAGTCTACTCAGCTTTTTCCCCCCAAAAACCTTCATCTTAGTTTGAAGTTTTTCGTCCATTATGACTACTTTTGAATATAAAAACTTAATCGATAAATAAAAAATAAAATTTTTATTTTGATATTTTTCCATTCCCGGCCCACTGTCTTTCATACAACATTCTCGTTACTACTTCTATTCGCTCCCAAAAAAAAAGAAAAAAAAACGCCAAAGAAATAAGTTATGGCATGTGATGCTACTTAAACAGGCACACTAAGCTACTGAACCAAATACACTCTCCCACTGACTTACTAAGGCACACGACAAAGAAAGTAAAAAAAATACGAAACCAATGGGTGCATTACGATGTGTGTGACAACATCGTAATAGACCAACGACCAACAGGTGATTGTTGAGAGAGAAAGTGTATAAATGAGCATGAGAGCAGAACAAAAGCTTTTAACACTTATGCTCTCATTATGCGCGGAGTTGTTAAACCGCATACGATATGAATATGAATGTGTGGTAGTGGTAGTACTAAGGCAAGCATTTAAAAATTGTTGCATACATTAAGGCGTACAATATGAAATGTGTTGTGCTGAGCAGTGTTAAGATTTATGTTTTTCAACAATTTTCAACGAAATGAAAACGAAAATAACGAGAGAAAGAAAAGCAACAGCTTTTTTTTGAAGAGAGACTATATGTATGAAAGTGTAAGTGTATGAGTGTTAACGTTAAAATTACTTCTTGTATAACTGTGTGCAAGTTGTGTTGTTATGTTGCTGTCAAACGCGCGCTAACAAATTTGCCTTTAAAAGTTAAAAAGAAAAAGAAAAAAAGAAAATAGAAAATGGATCGTATTTATTTGGCAAATGTGTGAGTGTAATAGTAACTGTGTGTGTGTGTAGTTGTATTTGTGTAAGGTAAGTAAGCATAGTAAGCAAGCTGCTGCATGTTTAGTCAACATTAAGCTTTCATCTCGTACGGTTTTAAATAAAAAATTTACTCGAGAAAGGCAAAGAAAAAAGAATTTTTTTTTTTATTTTCAATGGAATTTAAAAAGCAAAGAAAAATGGTGGATAATTTTTTGAATAACGGATAAAAATTCAAAATAAGAAAAAAAATAAAAATTAAATTTAAAATTGAAAAGAAAACAGAAAACATTTCAAAAGAAAAAACTAAAATTTAAAAATTTTAAAACAAAGTGTATTAACCCGAAAGTATGCTTTACTTTTTATAAACCCAAAGCCGTCGGCATTAAGTGAAATTGTGGAAAAAAATTTAATTCTATATTTAGGTTTGGCAGGAACCAACAACCGACACACATACATACATAAATAAATATAAAAATTCGGTTTTTTTTTTAATCCTGTTATATGCCGTGTATATTTCCTGTTTATGTTCGTTCTGCTATTAAAGTTTTGCGTGTCAACACCATGTAAAAAAAAAAAAAAAAAAATAAAAATAAAATAAAATAAAAAAAATCCATGAGAAAAATAAGGTAAAAAATTTTTATTTGCCTTTTCGCTGAAATAGTTTGTGTGTTAAAAAAAAAATTCTTTTGCATGTATTGTTGCTGGTGTTTTCGCTACGAAAAACTTTTCTGACTATTTCAATTCATTTCATTACGTTTTTCGTACTGTTATAACGGTCTTTAACAAATACCACCAAAATATAAAAAAAAAACGGCAGTTGCATGCCACGTAAATATGTTTGTTTATGTTCGTATTTATCTTGCAACTTTAGAGAGAGAGAGAGAGAAAACAAAAGGTAAATATTTAAAACAAAACAAGTCGCCCCTTTAACTTTACAGTTACAATGCGATAAACTGTTAATTATCATACTGTAGGGTGTACAATTATTTCAGATTTAATACACAAAGAAATAAAAATTGAAAAAGAATTGTTTTTTGCAATACAAACGTATTATTTAATATTAAATTAACGTTTTATCGCATGTTAACCCTACAGTTACGCGTTGAAAATTGTTTGTGAAAAGTGGGAGTGCCTGTCATGAACATTTGTGGTCAACGTATTTATTGTTAATTTAATTCCTTTTCTGTTTTTTTTTTTTTCTGCAAATAAATTCGTGTTCTCATAATAAATTGTATTAAATGTGTGAACAGCAGTATTTTTGTTTTACATGACGATACACTGTGATTAATGAACGGAATTGATAGAAAAAAGGATAATTTTTTGTACTTAAATTGATTCTAAATTAACACTGACTAGAGGCCGCGGTAATTTTTAAGTATTTTCTTTGTTTCCATTGCCCCTCCTCTTGGGAGCATAAAGCTTTATTAAAGCATCTCCATATTATACGATTTGCATGATAGATTTCACCGTTCACCGGTGTATTGTACATCTCCTGATGTTTGTCAGCTATGGTTTCTTGAACCTAGAGTTTCTTACTCTAGCTCTGTCTTCGTTATAGGCACCATATAGTCATGATAATATAATCTAGAGTTTCTTACTTTAGCTCCGTCCTCGTTCTATTATCATGACTATACGGTGACTATAAAGAGGACGAAGCTAGAATAAGAAACATAAGCTTAAAGTCGTCTTAGTCTATTAGGTTAGTGTGTTGGCTTATTAGACAGGAGGAATCGGTTCAAACCCTATGTCAGACATCTCCAATAAAGCAAAATTTGAAAAAAATATTTCTTCTAGTTTTTTCCGTTTTATTCCTATTTGAAAGAGTTGATTTTACACAACTCTGGCTTTGGTTTTCAGGATATTCAGAGTTTCTTCAAAATGATAGAAGCCATCTCAATGCTATTCTCGATTTCTTAAGCATCTTATTTACGTCCATTTCTAGGTTCGTTTTCACTGTTTTCTCTTCAAAATAGCAGAAACTATGAAGACACTGGATCGGTTGGCCTTGTAGGATAATATTAACGATGCTAAAGGTATTCATTCCTTTGTATTTATCTCAAGTTAAAGTTGCATCTGCAAGTTGGAGATCATGTACGTGAGTAGACTCCATGTAATCCTTTCTCTCACTGAACAAACAAACTTCGAACATGATTTAGTCCTGTATGATGGTAAAAACTTACGGCAATAGGGAGCAGCGTTATAGTTCACTTCAATACTTCTGTATGTAGTCACCGCAGTTTAGTAGGTAGTGTGTTGGATTATTAGACGTGAGACCACGGTTTAAAACCCAGGTCAGATATCTCCAATAAAGCGGAATTTGAATACTTCGTCGGCGTCTTCTTCTCAGCAGATTTCTGAGAAAAACTCTCTAAGAGTAAAATAAAATTACCACGAAAAGTTTCTGGAAAAAACTGCCATTCGGTGTGGCTTTAAACTGTAGGTCCCTCGACTCGTATAAAAATTAATACACACAACATCCATGATATGAGAGGCCAGGTCGTAATCCTGTCTAAGGGATTGTAACCAATTGTACAATGAAATCATTTTTTTTTTTTTTTTGTAAAGTTTATTAAAACTTCTTAAATTCCTTATTAGCGCGTAATTAATCCTCTTTCGTTTTAAAAGTATTTTTTAATGAAACATTAAACATTAATGCTGTAAATAAGTAATCATTCTGTTGTATTATTAAAATCCGCCATTATATCCGCCATCTACCATCTAAAATCGTATTTTATCAGCTTTAATCTCAATTAAACTTTTAAAATCAAAAAAAAAAAAAAAGAAATTTTCTTCTCCTATTAAATACATTTTAAATACTCGTGTGATACATTTTCCTCTAATTTGTGAGCACAGCAAAGAAGAAAAAACTTTCGCTTTTTGTTTGTAGACTTCCCAGGAATTCCCAAAGGAACATCATTAAGATTTTGTTTTCTTTTTTTTGATAATTAAATGGACATTTAATGACTGTTTAAATAAATTTTTTTTTATTTCAAGTTTCTATTTAATTTAACTTTTCTATTGCATTGTAAGGCGTATTCTTATGGAAGAACAAGCTTAGATAGGCCAGAAAATCGCTTAAAACAGAATTAGATGGTGATAAATTGAGACAAAAAGCTCACTTGAGCCGCATAGCGGCCCATTATGATGCGACAGATAAACACAGTCCCTGTACTGAACAAGTTCTACCAAAACCAGGGAAGGGGTTTGGTAAGTGTCACTAGAAAATATTCCAAAATTATCTGGAGATGCTTATTGACTGTACGATACCGGAATTTGCTTACGATTCTATTGTCACAACGCAGATACTGAATATATCACATTTTGTTACTTGTCTAAACCTGATATGATAGTGATATACGCAAACAAACGTACAAAATTAATCATTATAATCCTTCAGTCAGGATTACAACTTATCTTCTCACACCACTTATGTGTATGTGTTAATTTTATACACGAGTATTGGGACCTACATTTTAAAGTCGACTCTGAATGAAATTGTAGAGAAGCTTGTCCTGGTCATTTTACTTTATTCTCAAAGTTAATATCAGAAATCTGCTGAGAAGAAGTCACCCTGTAATTATATTATTCAAATTTCGTTTTGTCGGAGATATCTGACGCGGGGTAGGAACCATGACCGTATGTCTAATAAGTCAGCACACTACCACTAGACTACGACGACTTCACATTTATCAACAGTTAAGCTGCTATTAGAGGCCTAGACTGCGTACACAATATCTAAGATTGTCAGATACTTCTGGAGGAGTTGGCGACACATTTGATTGTAGGCCTCATATGATTTTCTGGCTTCACTGACGACATTGAAGGTAACAACATTTTTGCAAAGACTGTTGTAACGGAAAATTTAATTGAATTCATACATGAGATTGACATTCTTCTACCGAACAAACAAATCACTTGTATAAGAACGATGGGATAATGAATTCACTTGCAGGGAGACCAGTCTTATCTGGACCGATATACATGACAATATATGCAGAAGAACATTTTGTGTTAAACCTGACCAGAGTTCAACTTAGGAACCTCCACAGGTAGGTAGATAGGTTGACGTTGTAATTTTCATACCAAGTGTCGTGCTGTGAAGCCATAAATAAACGTAGTGCCTGTACTGACCGAATTCTTCCAAACTCATCGAAGAAGTCGGTCAGCGTTACACACTACACGACTACATACTACACTACTACACATTACACGACTATACACTACATGACTACACAGTACACGCGACTACACACTAACCGACTACATACTACACGACTACACACTACACGACTACACTACACGAACTACACACTACACGACTACACACTACATGACTACATACTACAGCCGTACAAACTACACGACTGCACACTAACATGACTACACAACACACGCCTACAAACTACACGACTGCATACCTGCACGTTACACGACCTACCACACTGCACGCTACACACCACACGACTACACACTACACGACTACATGACTACACGCTACACGACTACACATTACAACGACTACATACTACAGGACTACACAATATATGACTACACCAGCACGACTACACACTACACGAATACACACGACTTGACTACCACCTACACGACTACATACTACCATGACTACACACTGCACGACTACACAATACATGACTACACACTACATGACTATACACTAACACAACTACACACTATATGACTACCACACTACACTACTACACAACTACACACTACACCGACTACACGCTACACGGACTACACACTACACGACTCCCCTGTCAGGAAAATTAAGTCAGAAAAGTGGGTGAAACGTACCTCCAATCTTTAAAAAATGTTGTATTGTCGTACATAATAATAATATATTGCATGTACACTGATGCAATATAATGAAATCAAAATCATGTATCTTTGAAACTGTAAATCTGACAACCTTTCATTTTTTGGTACCTTCTTAAACTGGTACTTTGAAAGTATTCCTTCTGTTTCGTAGCTTCACTACCACACGAGAGTCTTGCACATACCCTTATCAAATAAATTAAAATAAAATTCTTTAATTAACTCTAAACAAAAAAAAAACATAATAAGTTTATAATGATGTTTTAAAGTTTCTTTAACTTTTTCCTCTCTGTTTTCCCCCCTCCTCTTTGTCTGTGTATCTGTAATGTAGCGTCTTCTACCTTCTGTAACATTTGGGACCCCCACGTTAACTATACACATACAACCAAAAAAAAAAAAAAAAAAAATAACTCTAAACAAAAAAAAACATAATAAGTTTATAATGATGTTTTAAAGTTTCTTTAACTTTTTCCTCTCTGTTTTCCCCCCTCTCTTTGTCTGTGTATCTGTAATGTAGCGCTTCTACCTTCTGTAACATTTGGGACCCCCACCGTTAACTATACACATACAACCAAAAAAAAAAAAAAAAAAAAAGGGGGGGGGAAGTTCTGTGTCTATAAAATATTGACAGAAGATGTCCAAAGTAACACACACCTGAAATATTTAAACAAAAATTGTCAAACAAGAAAAACGAAAAAAAAAATTTTTTTCCTTTCTTTCGTTACCATGGCAGCCTGTCTTCGACGCTCGTTATAAAAAAATTAATATTTTCCAACTCAAAATATTTTTACTTTGAAAGAATTTTTTTCGTCTTTTACGAAAATCTTGATGTCAACAGCCCTAACTGAAAACATATTTTTTTTTCTTAATTTTTATTTTCATTTCGATTTTTCAACAAAATATTGTTGCGAGTAATAAAATTCCTTTTCTGTAAAGTTTATTAATTTGTCCATAAGAGCTACTAACGACTTGACAATTTAAGCTTTAATTCATGAGAATGAGCAAATGAAAGATAATGTTTGTTTATGAATTTTTTTCAATTTAAGCTTAGAAATTTATTTTTCCGTTCTTTCTTTATTAAGAATGTCAAATGTTAGTCTCTGATTAAATTATAGAGCTTGTAAACCTGTGTAGTGGGATTAGGATATCGACATTGAAGCTACAAATTTATTGAATTTCCAATAGAAAGGCTTTAAATCAAATAATTTCTTGTGAAAGACCATCCAAGTTCGAATCTTCAATTGTTTGGAATTTTTTCAAATTTGTTTTTCGCTTTTTCTTGCAGTACAAACAACATAGGCAATGAATATGGGTTTTAATTGACGGAAGAACCACTAAAAGCCACTTAAACTCACTACCAAACTGTTCCAATTTCAGGAATATTCCATAATGAAGGTTTCTAATTCTCATTATAATCATTTAACACAGACTGGCATAGAAAATTCAGATGAAAAATTATATTTGTTTCGCTCATTGCAAGACATACTGATTTTCAGGCCTTCTGTGGATGCAACTACTCAATGACTGCCTCAATGTTTGCCTTTGCCTGATGCATGATTTTATTTGAACTCATACTGAAAAGTCGCCGTAATCTAGTGGGTATTATTAGACATAAGGCCACGGTTCAAACCCCAGGTCAGACATCTCCAACAAACAGAAACATGAGAAACGATTTCTTATTTCTCAGCAGATTTCTGCCAAAATCTCTGAGAGAAAATAAAATTGACATGCAAAAATTTCTCAAAAATCTATGTTGTAATTCCGACTGAAGGATAGTAATGTCCAACATGATACAGAAAAGTAGTCTGCATCATCTCTCTCTGGGCAATGCCAATGTCAACACTAATCCTGCAATTTTTCTCTCAATTTTTCAGAGCTGCTTGACCTTCATTAATTGTTCATTCTGTGATTTCAGATATCTTTCTGCGTGAATTATTTGAAACAGAATTGAAGAGTCTATTTTGAAATCACGATGAAAATTCGTATGTCTTTGCTAAAGTAAAGTCAATTGCTTTAATCACTACACTACGCTATGCCACTTTAAGCTTAGAAATTACCGAGTCTTGATATTGATATTTTATTGAGTGAATTATGAAGTCGCCGCAGTCTAGTACGTAATGTGTTAGCTTATTGCGCGTAAAGCCTATTAAAAGGAAAATATGAAAAAATATTTCTACGGCGACTTCCTCTCAGAAGATTTTTGGCAAAAACTATGGCCATGAAAAAGCTTCTTAAAAATTCGTCGCTGCCGTCCCTCATCCATACATATCACATAAGTGATGTTAGAAGCTAGATCGTAATTCTGACTGAATGGTTGCAAGCACCAATTTTGTATGTATGAGTGATTGAGCTGAATTAAATGAAGCAGTGTGCACATGTATCGCTGGCCGAAGTTTTTATCTCATTCCAGAGTGTTTCAACTGATTCTAGTTCTCTTTTAGTATGCCGTATCCAGGTGGTCGGCATAATATGTAGCCTAATCAGGATTGTATCCTTAAAGTTGTTACTATATTTGGCAGGGCTCGTGTTTTTTCTCTTTAAAACTTCTTCACTTGAAACTCGTATTAGTAAGCAATTTTGTACCGCTTGGTGTAAACGACAGGTTAAAATTCCACTTTGAGTTCATGGATTCGTTTGTTAATTCGAGGTCAAATGGAATAGTCTGCTACAAATTGTTTGCTTTGTGTCGAAGCTAAGCTTACTTGGTTTTAAGCTAATGGGTATACTGCTACATCCGATAAGCTGGTATAAGCTGGAAGGTTCGGTTTGTTGTAACCACAACTTGCATTACCTTAGTTATTTTACGGTACCGTGGACATTATGATTAAATGCTGCTTTAAGTCCCAAGACTCGTCACATAACTAATATTGCAGCATT
>QOCX01001127.1:27980-46781 GCA_005959815.1 Sarcophaga bullata | reverse complement strand
GTAACATAGTTTCTCACAACACTTATGTTGTGTGCGTTAATTTTATACATAAGTGGGGGGACCTACAGTTTAAAGTCGACTCCGAATGACAGATTTTTGAGAAACTTTAGAAGAGAAGAAGTCGCCGAAGAAATATTTTTTCATATTTTCGTTTTGATGTCTAACCTGGGGTTTGAACCGTAACCTTATGTCTAATAAACCACCACACTACCTACTGACTTCTATCGTCTAGCTATCGATGTTAACAATTGTTGTGTTTACAGCTTTGGTATGATGGTATAACAGATGTAAGGAGCAATGGCCTTCAGTTGTGGAAAAATAATGATTGCGCGAAAGCATGTAAGACCAGCAGGTAATCGTCAGACACATTCTTTTCAACTAAATATACGCCATACTTGATACCCTAAAGTTGACTGCGTATAAAATTCAATTTTTAGGCAAAAACCCCGCATTTAAAAAATTTTCTAAGGCATGAAGTTTTCGAGGATTGTATGAACCTGGTCATAATTTCTATAGGAATGGTAGCCCCTAACACTACCCCATTACATATCTTCTCTACTCGCAGATATTTTAATGAGTTAGCCGAACGATATGATGTCCATATCATATGAGTATCGGTTCAAGGTGATATTCCGGGTATCGGACCATCAAACTCGTCGATGAATTCTCGTCTCTGGGCATCCTTATGAGAACCTGTAGGCTCATAATTGATAATGCGATCGTGATTCCGTCAACGACAGATGGGCGGCCTCGGAAACAGACAGAACGGCGCGAAAAATCTGACCAAGGCTATATAGGTCTGCTTAAGCTCCAGAGAGACGCGCTCAGTATGGTTGTGGGGGTCAATACGGGGTAGGTATGTGAGGCGTATTGGTCTTGGACACTTTGCTAATAAGTTCTGCAAAAGCTGCCGGGATGAGGAAACAGAGGAGACTGTTCTTCACATGTGCACATGTACATGCCCGACACTTTGTCAAAGGATGAAAAAGTACTAAGGTGCTTAAAAATATGGATGATCTGGAGAAAAAGTCACGTATTGGTAGTTGAAATCGATTCATTAGGTGCTTTGAGTGGTTATGAAACAATGGGATAGCGGAATACTGTGGTAACACAATGGGCTCTATGTGGCCTAAGTGTGTCCATTCGACTCTCTTAGAGGGAAGCCACCTCTACCTACCTACCTACCGACCACATCTTCTCTAAATAGTCGATATTGGATCTGCTAGGTCTATCTCGCTTTATACCTCCTCTAAATGTTGATATAAAAGCTCTGCCATATTGATGCAGGATTTTGGTAATAAGGAAGATAGTTCTGAATCCCTTAGCACACTAAGGCAAAGTTCTGATAGCGGGTAAATCTTTGAATACAAGTAGAAGAAATTACAAGTCCTGTATCTTTGAAAAAATATAAATTTATTCCAAAAAATCGTTGCTCTTTTTTTTGCTCAGAAACGATTAAAAACTATTTGCGATCATTGAAGACTTAAGACTTTCATTTGTTCAATCACAGTGTCCTTAATACAGCGCAGAATGTGTGATTAATAAATTCGTTTTATTACAGTTAACGCAAAGCTTTTTAAACAAATAACCAACCCATGACACCATTTTTGCCTTCCTTTCCCAACATAAAAGCCATACCGATGACCCCAACAGACTTTCAAATTCCTTTTTTTTTTTTTTTTTTTTTCAAATGAATTGTGAAAATATCAATTATGTTTGAGCATGAGCTCAAAGCGTTTTTTAATCAGGATTATTTGAAAATGTAATTCATTACAGCGCCTTTCCAATAATGGAACATTCTTTATTGGCCATTTAATAAGCCAACGTTTGCCCCCATACCGATATGGGGAATTTAAACTTTCAACTTTTGTGTAACCTTAAATGAGCAGAACACACAACACACATATTATAACATGAGCATGCATGCACATATGTATGTATGTATGTATGTATGTATGTAACACACTAAGTATACCATTGGTATGATCGAAAAATTGAAAAATTGCTAAAAAAAAAGTATAAAGATTAGGCCAAAACAATATTAAATTGTTCACAGGAGCCATAGAAGTTATGTAAAAGAATTAATTCATTGCAAAATTATATTTCTCTTCGGACATTTAAAGAATACAACATTTTACAAACTGGCAAAACAAAATGGCAAATTGAAATTTTCCAAAAAGTATTTCCCAGGGATGCCGAAAACAAAACCAGCCTTTTTTTCTTCCTGGCAAAAAAAAAATGTTATCATAACAACAACAACAACAAGTTTTTTTTGTAAGCATTTTTCAATTTTCAATGAAAATTTTGGCCTACAATGTACGTCTGTATGAGCGAGCCTTGCTATGCGTATCATACACAAATAATCTCTCTATAGAAGGGGTATCATCACCTGTGCCTTAAACCGACGACAGTCGAAAAACAAAAATAAATTACGTTACTGCCATAAACATGCATTGTTGGCAGGAAAAACTTTCCATATGTGTTTGGCTTATTTCAGTTTTTCTTTTTCTTTTGTTTTTTTTTTTTTTTTGGTCATAATATAACCCAGTATGGCAGATAAGTGTACTGAGTTTAAGCCATACATTCATACCTTCAAAGCCACTTAACATAAAGCGTTTGTGGTACAACTTTTTTTAAAAAAGATTTTTGAACTCGTAAGCCTAAGGAAGAAAAGGATGAGGAGGTTAAATACAATCTAAAGCAGTCAAAAGTAGCATTTATAGGCTCGTAGGAACCATAAAACCTGGTAAAAATATTGAGAAATCGATTTTCATGGGGTACTGTTGAGTCGTTTGGTGCAGCAATATTCTCTCAGGCAGAAGGTAATCAGGAGGTAAATCTGATCGCAGAAAAAAATTTTACCCATCATCCTTCACCTGAAATTTCAGGGTTTAGAGCAACGTGTAGCATTTGATCAAACAAAACAAAGCTTATATAACCATTACATCAGCACTGTTTCTCTCTTTTTTTTTAGTCAAAATTTTGAACAAGTGGCCCTTGTAATCGATCTTTAGATTTCTATAAACCTGACGTAATGATCTCTTTTGATTCGTCAGTAGATTCTGTTTTGGGCAACACCAATAAGCAGGGTTTCTTACTGACGCTGACAAGGGCTAACTTTTTATGTTTGGAGGAAACTTCATTGCAACCTAGTACCACTGCCTCGACGACAACAACAATTACAATTACACCCACTACTACTACTAACATTGGCATTTCCAGAAGCACCGAGCCATCACTAGCCACAATACCTGAAGTAAAACGACTTTATCAGCAAGCTTTAGTAACAACTACCTCCACAACTACCACGACTGCAATACCAATTACGACTACAACTACACTGGCTGCTAATTATAAGCTCTATGGGATTAGCCGAATATTCCACTAAAATTGTGGGAGAAAGAAGGCAATTTCAAAATATTTTTAAGGACAAGGGAAACCCTTTATTTTGCATGCAGAGGACAGCTACTTTACATATGAAGTCAGGATATTCTACAGCACCAGTAGGTATGTCTTAATACATCCTTCTAAGCGTTACTGCTTCTTGGGCTCTTACGTCAGTTGGTCACAGCAATCGATGACAGGACTTTCTCGATGTGGTTCTCCCAACGAAAAGAAGGTCGTCCTTTTCGCCAACTTCCGCAAAGCTCTGCATTAAATACCCGTCTCGCTGGAAACGAACAATAAGTCCGAGCCAGCGTAGCCGCTGAATGTTAATACGCTGCCTATCATTAAGGATCTCTTACAGATCACTGTTGGATCGGATGCGGAAATTACTGAAGATCTTACGTTGGACTTTTCTCTCGAATACTCTCCAGGCTGCTGCATCAGTGCTTAATAGTGCCCATGCCTCTGCGTCAGAAAGAAGCGTGGGGAGGATGAGTGTCTTGTAGAGTATTAGTTTTGTAGTACGAGAAAGATCTCTGCTATTCAATCGCCTATTGAGACCATAGTAGCATCTGTTGGCAAGAGTGATGCTGCGCTTGATCTCCAAAGTGACATCCTTTTTGGTGGTTACAGTGGGGTCAAGATAAATAAATTCCTTGACTACATTGAAAGTATAGTTATCGGCCGTAATCTGAGATCCATTTACACGATCTCTGCTCATTGGAAACATAAAAACCTATGAGTGTTAGAAAAAGCATGGAGCATTCAAAAGATAATTAAAGATAATCACAATTGCTAACAGTATATGGAGGATATTGCCATGAAAGGTAAACGTAAAGGAATTTTTGGTAATTAGGAGAATCGGAAAAGTAAACTAATTTTCATTTTTTCTGAACCCATGTCTAAGGTTTCACTAATATTTTCTTCTTCCTCATTTAATTGCCAATTGGGTTCAGTTTACATGCCTGCCTAGTCTATTGTTTGTATGTTGAATCGTGTTTGTTTTTTTTTGTTTTCCAACAAATGCTTATGAAATCACACAAAAAATAAAAACTGAAACATACAAATCCAATGCTAGTCTAGTCTTCCAGCCAACACAATAATAAAGCCTCGTAGAATACAAATACAAATGCTGGGAGATAGAATAGAAATAACATGAGGTTTAAACATTTTTGGGGCCAATTGGTCATGTGGTCATCAGAGACATGGAATGAAACCACCAACAACATTAACAACAACAACAATAATAATCCAAAACAATAACAATAGCAATAACAATAACAATCACAATCACATTAGTTTTAAATAACTTGGAAAACATCATCATTACGATCATTATGTTGCATGCTGCTGCACTTCATCATACTTTTTCTAACCCCACAATACACATTAACCGCAACTAAATCCATATGTATGGTATAAACACTATCTAACTGGAATCTTTCTCTCTCTTTCTCTCTCTTTCTCTCCGTTCAGTTGGCCCCCCAACTATTTGTTGATTCGAATTGTTTGATGAATTGTTATGAGCTGAGATGAGTTGAATTTTTGTTTTTATTTTCCACATAAACACACTTTTTTTCGGGTTTTCATGCCCCTACAAATACCGGAAAAATTACCAGAGATGAGAACAACAACAACAACCAACATAGCACAACAACAACAATAAATAATTTCATGGAATTTTTCATATAAAAAATGGTTTTCATATCTGATTGTCTATAGAAGATCAGCCAGCAGCTTGCTAGGAGATATGGGTACCCTCGCATACATGGTGTGTCCAAATACCAAGCAAATGCATGAGCATGGGAGGTATTTTTTTTATGTTACAGATGGCCAAAATACATTAGCCTGCGTTAGTTAGATTATAACAGCATATTTTCTAAGGCGAATTTCTTCTGTTAAAAGTTTACAAAGACAATGGGAAGTACCCTACCTTTGTGGTGCGCAAAGCATCACTCTTGCCAACAGATGCTACTATGGTCTCAATAGGCAATTGAGTAGCAGAGACCTCTCTCGTACGACAAAACTAATACTCTACAAGACGCTCAACCTTCCTTCCCTTGCTTCTTTATGGCGCAGAGGGATGAACACTATTAAGTGCCTGAAAATCATTGGCACTGAATCTCTTCTGTTTCATTGAATAATGACAGCCTTTAACAAACTCTCTTAAAACATTTTCGAATAATTCCTTCCTCATTGCATCGTGTATTATTTTATTGACTACGTCAGTCGTCTGCTTTTCTACAAACAATCTACTCATGCGGTATTGACCAATCAAATGTGTACTGTGTGTAGTATTTTATTGCCAAAAAAATTTATAATTTTCAACGTTCACATGGCTTTAAATTTTCCCCAATTTCTTGTGTCCAATTCAAATAGTACGACAACGACATCGCACACAAACACACACTGTCTGACTGACTGAAAATCGAAAATAATAGCCAATAAGACAGGCGGGCGGCATGTGCTACACTCCATTGTAGCCTTTGAGGTTTTCCTTCCAATGATTGTGTGGCATAATTTCATGGTTGTTTTTCCGTATCATAAAACGATGATGCATTTTGTCTCCAGTGTCAATGTCATTGATGTTTAAGTGTAATTGCTGTACACTTCACTGAAGAGGCAGCATCATCAATTGATTTCTTTCACTGCTTCAATGGTATTTGAAATTTCACTTGTGGGGTTATGTGATGTGTAGTGGGTAATGTGGATAGCATAGGTGGCTGAAAGTATTTCAATTAGTTTTGTAAGCAATTTAAGTTAATTTATGAAATTGGGAAACTATTTGCCAATATAAACTAAACATTTAAACTGAACAAGAAGGTGGCTTGCTTGTATGAAAGTGAAACGAAGAGTATTTAGTCCGCAGTTAGTAAAACAAAAACAAATTGCTGGTGAGCTTTATATCCATATTTGGGTTGAAGAAATTAAAAATTATTTCATTTTCAAATTTCAAATATTGACTATACAATGGATGAAGTTGACTTCCAAGTACTGCACTTGCCTCCATGACAAGTAAACGTCCTTTAACCTATTGCCCATGACCATACCGTAAGTGGTTCGTAAGAGAGCTCTAATTTTGGCAAATATTTTCCAACATTTCGGATGCAAACTCAAAAATATCAGCTACAATGTTGTCTTTCAGAAGTGGAATTAAGGCTTGTTTGCTACTGAACGTAGAAGACATCACGTATCACCACAAGCAAGAGTCTAGTGGGGTAAAATCAAAAAATCTTAGTGGCTACTAATTGCTTCAAATCGTATGCGATCATCATCGCTGTGATATTTATCGTTCTGGAAGAAATATTGGCCAACAATTTACACCAGAGAGTACATCTTTCAGAATGCTTTGACCGGTCTAGCTTCCCAGCTACTCTTCACACCAAATTCCTGAAGTCAATTCAAACAAATTTTTCTACTTTCCACAAATCATGCCGCTCATGATCTCTTCATACGAGAACAACTGCTGATAAACCTGACCATCTACCATCTACCATCGAACGGGTCATTCATCATCAATCATATCAATCAATCATCAGTAATATCAATCAAACATATCCACGGAATGTTTTGAATATGGCGGGTAAAGGTGGTGTTATAATTTGAAGGTTTCCACAAAAGTTTAAATGGTTTTGGCAACATGAGGCCGAGCATTGTTTTGCAGTAAAACCACTTTCTCGTTCATCTACGAGTAACAGAACAAATGATTTGGCGTGTAGTTCCTAGTGCTGTAGTAATGGATCTTCCCTGATCAATTCGAATTAGATCACCGTAAACTTTAAAGGCCTCCTAAAAAGGAAAAGAAAACATTAACCGCCGTGTACAGTACTACAATAATTTTTTTTATTGGAAATCTAAGAACTCCCAAGAAAGTGGCCTGTTGTTGTGGTTAAAGTATTTATCGACTAACAATTAGAGACAAGGTTTGAATCCAGGAGAAGACGAAAAGTTTGCAGAAGGGAATTCAATTCTCCTTCAAATAATTTTTTTTCACAATGCCGCTTGACTCTTTGCAGATGATTGCATACATAATTAGTCATTACAACTCGTCTAATGCCACTCATGTTATGTGTTTTAATTTGACGCAAGACTGGCGGTACCTGCAGTTTAAAGTCAACTCCGAACGACAGATTTTTAAGAAACTTTTCATGGCAATTTTATTTCACTCTCAGAGTTTTTGCCAAAAATCTACTGAGAGTCAGTCGCCGAAGAAATATTTTCTTTTCGTTTTGGTATCTGATCTGGAGCTTAAACCGTGGCCACAGATTATGGCAACGCTACTTGCATAATTTGTTTTATTGAAAATCTAAGAAGTCCCAATGAGGTGTTTCGGTGTAGTGGTTAAAATGTTTGTCTGCTAAGCCTTGCAGCAAGGTATGAATCTAGGAGAAGGTGAAAAGTTTTCAGACCTTAAAGTTAAGGGGATTCAATCCTCCTCTAAATAATGTACACAGGATGGTACCTGACTTTATTATATCTGCATTGAGCATCATAGAAAAGTCAGAAAATCTTATCTTTTGAGTAAGTGGAAGACTAATCTACCAAAGTTTCTCACCACTATGCCCTATACAACGACGCAATACATTTTTATGGCGGGCCCTATAGTTTAAAATCAACGCCGAATGACAGATTTTTTCGAAATATTGTCATGGCAATTTTATTTGCTCTCCGAGCTTTTGCCAGAAGACTGCTGAGGGAAAGTAGTCCAAAGAATTAATTTTTCAAAATTTCATTAAGTCAGGACTTGAACCACAGGTTCTTGTCTAAGAACACAACACAATGCCTACTGGACAACTATGACTTCTTTCGTAGTAGACTATTTACAACAAAAAACAAAATTATTAGCAGTGGACTTAATATGTCATCATGATCAGTGATAGGCCTCTAAGTCTAAAACAAGATTCAAAATGTACATATTTTGCCTTTTGTATTATATTTCTTAAGTTAAAGTTAAACAAATTGAAAACCATGTTAAAAGTGCTTGACCTACATTTACTACAATAGTGGTGTGGTCATATTTTTTTTTTTTTGTTAATGCTTTAACGTTAACAACTGAAGCATTAAAATGAAAATCATAACTATTTTCGCTACCATTTAGACCAGGAACATGACTGACGAAATGAAATGAAATAAAACACCATCGGTGTGAAGTTTAGCACCTCATCCTCATCACCGTCATCATCATCATCATCATCTTTTGTCTACTTTGGTTCACTTAATGAATTTTTGCCAATTAAATTTTATTCACTTTTTGCATTTGTTGTTGATAAAAAAGAAGGCGAAAAACTATAACACAAACTCTACTCTCCTCTATTATTTAACTGGAGATGCATTGCCAGACTATGGTAGCAAAGCACATTCATGGTTTTGTGCTGATCGTGATCACGATGCTGCATAAAACTTTAGCCAGCACCACTATGTGGCAATTCTTGGAGGCATAAAGCAATCTGTTTTGCTGGACGACTATATGGCAGCAAGGCTTTGGATTTCTGTTGATGATGATGAGATGATCTTATTGTTAATATTTTATTAGCTCTCTCTCTCTCTCTCTCTCTCTCTCTCTCTCTCTCGCAATCAATATGGCTGGCAAACAAAGCTAACGAAGAAACTGACTGACTATGAAGAGCAGCATGTTTGTAAGTGGCATCTAATAAAATCCAACTATTTCGAGGTGTAGAAAGGTGGGTGTATTCACGTTATAGTTCTTTTGTTTTTTTCTTTACAGAAATCATTTCATTTTTCTTGGTTTAAATTTTTTTTTGTGTGTGCTTCATATAAAGGTCACTGAAAACGAGGTTTGGTTTAAAGCCATAGCACAAGTAAAAACACCAGAATATGAAGAAGAAGAAAACATAAATCCGTTCCTTCATTTTATTTCGTTGAACTTTAATTTAAAATAAAATTGTAATTGAATCATAATCTTTATGGATTTATATTTATTTGCTCCACCATAATCTTCTTCTGGAGCAGCCAGCTAAATGGCGCAGTAGTCTGTCTGGTGAATGGCAGACAGAAAGACAAACAATTCATATCGTTTATTATTATTATTATTTTCGCTTTTTTCTCTTTTCTTTTCTTCTTCTACTGTTTCTTTAAAAAAAGCTTTAAACGAACAGAGAGAGAGATATTCCTCTCTAAGGAAACTGTGCAGCACACATAAGTTTTGATAAATTCCAGACACTTGACACAGTGGTTCCTGGAATTTGTTGCAAATGTTATGAGAGAGAGAGAGAAAGAAAGAAAGATTTAATAAAACAATTGAAAATTCTTACTCTTCAGTTAGGATTACAACCTAGCTTCTCCTGGAGTTTGAACCGTGACCTCGTGTCTAATATGGCAGCACACTACCTCCTACCCTATGGCGACCTCTTCTTAATTAAGACTCCTTAATAATTTTCTTAAATAAGAAAGGGGAGGCTAGTCTAATTGTATAATTAACAATACATATATTATTTGGCTTATTACAACCCTTCCAGTACATTACGGCATAGCTTCTCACAACACTCAAGTTGTGTGTGTTTAAATTTATATATGCGGGACCTACAGTTTAAAGTTGGCTCCGAACGACAGATTTGTTGAGAAACTTTTCATGGCAATTTTATTTACTCTTAGAGTTTTTGCCCGAAATCTGCTGAGAGGAAGTCGCCGAAGAAATATTTTTTTCGTTTTGATGTTCTTGTGTAATGATTTGACAATCCATGAATACAAAGATTTCTGCACGCAATACCAGTATAAAGTCGCTGGTATTCCATAGTTCCGAGATGTGAAACGATGACAGGACGCATGCGAAACCATATGATGTTATCAGGTTACTACAAATACGTGGAAAATAATTGTTCGATGTTGTGCACCCTGACAGCTACAGTGCGCATCAAAACAAACGGTACACTATGGATAAAATTCTAACAATAACCAAACTCAACTTTATCCTTAAGGAGAGTGCCCGAAAAAAAGTTGGCAATATTTTGAAATTTTTTTTTGAAATTTTTTTGTTTTTATTTCACTTTTAAAAACTGGCAATGAAAAAATTTAAAAAAAATACATGGTAGTTTATGAATATGTATTCTTTTTTAATGTTACACTTTCTTTTGATGCTCACTGTATATAGGTTTCATAAGATATTCAGCTACAGCTTGATGAAAGGAATGTATTTGTATGAATTGGCCGTAGTTAAGTAGGTTGTGGGTTGGCTTACTAGATGAAAGATAAGAAGGTTCAAACCCCTGCTTAGACATCTCGAACAAAACGAAACGGTGGATTTCTTTCAGAAGTCTTTAGGCAAAAACTCGGTTAGTAAACAAAATTGCCATGAACAGCTTCTCAAATCTGTTATTTGCAGTTGCTGTTAAATTTTAGGTCCCATCACTGGTAGATAAAATGAACGCCATGACATGGTTGGTGTGTGTGAAGCTAGGTTTGTAATCCTGACTAAATGGGCGTACATGGCCATTTAAATAAGTAAGTAAGTAAGCCACTGTGCGTATTTTCTTTTTTTTTTTTTTGTTTGCTATTTTTTTTCTTATTTTCTTCTGATGTTTGTTGTAAGTTTTATCCTTTGCTTTCGTTTACATAATCCTCCAGCATCTTTAGGGCATAAGCATTTATTTTTTTATTTATTTTTATTGAATAAAATCCAAAACATTGATGATTTTATTCAATTCTTTATCACTTTTCCTCCTCCTCGGCATTTGATATAATTTGCCTGATGGCTGTGACACTTTTCAATTGAGGTTGCGGTTGTGTGATCTTTCTGTCGTCCTTGAACGTGATGTCTGGTGTTAATACGTTTGGCTTGACCATTCAATAGGAAGTGTTTTCAAGGTCACGGTTTTTAAATCTCATTTTCATTATAAACAAACAGAAAAATATGGAACAATGTACTTGAGGGAAATTATTTATAGAAGAGAGGAAAATAATAGCACACTGGTTAGATGTTGAATATGCTGGATAGTCTTTCTTTTTGTTTTTTCTTCTATCATACTGAGATTGTATTGTTAAGAAATTGAATTCATATGCTGTGTGGTTATTAAAAGAACTAGGAACAGATGTTTGCATTAAAAAAAAAAACAATTTAATACCACAAGTACTTAAAAGCATAGGACATTTTACAGTTTGAAGTTAAGGTAGAATTAAAAATAAAAAAAAAAATTTTAACATGCTTATATGAATAGTTGTTGGTATTTAAGTATTTAAATCCGCTTACGTATAAAAATAAGGACAGAAAATAAAAATATTTTGAAATGTTTGTTACAATAAGAGGTTAATTAAACGCTTCGGGTCAAGTATTTTAATAAAAGCAATGGAATTCCTATGCTTTTGTGGTATCAAATGAACATTTCCTAAGCCAAACTAACTATGAAATCAGTAGTTACACCTTTTGAACCGTAAAGATAATAAAATATAAATTTATTGTGATCAATATACATGCATACATACATACATACATAGATACATGCATACATAGAAACAAATAAATAATTTATAGATATGTACAGTGGGCGTCAAAACAAAGTGCACAATAAAAAAATATATTCATTAATAAATTACCGTTATTTTTTTATTTTAAAATTTGTTTCATTGACAGTTTTTAAAATAGAAAAAAAAATTTTTTTTAAAAATTCAAAACATTGGAAAATTTTTTCGGGCACTCTCCTTAAGTGGCAAAAGTTGAGTTTTGGTGATTGTTAGAATTTTATCCATGATGTGCAGTGTACACTTACTTTTGACACTTACTGTATATACATATGTCTGTGTTATAAAATATTTGTCTTATTTTTCGTTTAGGTGGGCCATAATAAAATTAAGCTGGATTCCTTTACAAGAAATTACGTGTTGAACTAATTTTTTTTGTTGTTGTTTTTTTTTTCCATTTTCAACAGAACGATATAAACATTAAATTAAATGAAACATTTTGTTTAATAAAATCAAAAAAATAATAAAAAAAAAGGAAATTCAAAAACCAATAACAATAATAAATAATCTTTATCAATCAAAATTTATAGCGGCAAACTTAAATAAAAAAAACCAAAAAAAAAAAAAAACCAAAAAAACTAAGCACAACTAAATATTATTGACTGCCAAACCCTTTTTTTAACGTATATTTCTCTCGGGTTTTTCTAATACATAAACTTTTGCTTGCTTTATTTATTTCTTTTCTAATAAAACAAAATAAATTTCCTGTAAAACGTGATCGAAAAAATAGTTTCAATACAATATTTTGTTGTAGACTTTTAATGTTCGGCTGTCTATTTGCCAGTCTGTCTGATTATTCGTCCATTTAGTTTGTCTATCAGCCCATAACGCTGTAGGGTTTAGCCCAGAAGCCATTTAATATGGAAACTTTAAATGGAAACAACTTTAGAAAACATATTTTCAAATAAAAAAATCGAATTTTTGTTTTTATTTTTTTTTATTTTTGCCAGAACGAAATGAGTGACGTTATGATTGAAGTTTATTAAGTATCTTGAAAATCATATTCGAAATTAGCAAATACATGGAGAAAAAAGACAACAATTTCATGAAATATTCATGATAGCCTATCCTAACTTACATTTGAAGAATTACTATCAAGAAAAATGCAAAAAATAAGTTATTATCTCTTTCATCATCAACAAATAGTTGTTATGTTCCATTTTTTTCTCTCAGTGTTCTTGCTAACAATCGACTTTGTGTACCACCATTAGCTTAGACAAAGTGTCACTGCTAATAGAAGGTTTTCAGTTCCATTAAATTTATCTTGAAGGGGTTTCTTAACAAAAATTGCTTCAATTTATTGTATTATTGCTTTTTGTTGTTGTTGTTGTTATTGTTGTTGTTGTTATAATTTTTTTTTTGTAATATTTCTTTAAATAATTTGTACAAATAATGTTTTATTATGACCATACAATCGATCATAATAACAAAAAAAAACAGAAAATGTTTCAGTCAACGCTCAAATAGAGTTGCCAAACATTTACAGAACATTTTTATTATGGTTGTCAGGATTACGACCTAGCTTCTTACACAGCTCATGTTTTGTGTGTTAATTTTAAACATGAGTGGCAGGACAGATTTTTTTGAGAAACTTTACATGGCAATTTTATTTCACTCTCAGAGTTCTTGTCAGAAATCTGCTGAGAGGAAGCCAACGAAGAAATATTTTTCATATTTTAGTTTTGCTATCTGAACTGGAGTTTGAACCGTGGCCTTTACGTCTAACAAGCCAACACACTACCTACTAGACTACGGCAACTTAGTTGGTATAAACATTTAAAATTCTCGTTTTGAGACTGACAAGTAAAAGTTCCTGTGGAATCTAATACGATTTCATTCAATGATATACACAGTCTCTCCAAGATATCCATATCCGGTTGTAATAAAAAAGAAACTACAGAGTATAGTGTGCTTAAATACTCAAAGTAGGAGAAGACCTAAAGGGAATAGATTCCGCAATCGGAAATAGCAAACTGGTGGGATGTTTGACGTACCTTGTCCTGTCCGACATGCCCTATAGAAACAAAGACTTGCGTAAGACTTTCATCTTCTAACGAACTTAAGTGGAAGTATTAAATTAAATTTGAATTTAATTTTGGACCTGCTGATCCCAATCCCTTCAAGAGATTGTGTTCGTTATACATTTAAAGACAGCTTAACGCCCAAAGCTTTTTATGTGTTATGGTTTAACGTTAAATTGATTGCAGAAAATAATTTTATTGATTCGAAAATTTAATTCGAAAAATTTTTAGAGAATAAAGCCAACTTTTATGACAAAGGGAATGACGTTCTTTTTCTTTTATAAGCGAAATATGAAGGAGTGGACAGAACAGTTTATGCGCTTTTTTTAAATTAATTTTTTAGCACAATAATAAGAACCAGTAGCACAATAAAAAGTTTATCGTTTTATTATCGATAATTTATTGATTTTTTTATTTACATCGATTTGCTTATTTGTAATAAAACTTTACATAAAAAAATGTATACATTAATAAATTACCGTTATTTTTTGATTTTAAAATTGTTTCATTGTCAGTTTTTAAAATTGAAACAAAACTAAAAAAAAAAAAAACAAAAAATTCGAAATATTGTGAAATTTTTTCGGGCACTCTCTTTAAGTGGTAAAAGTTGGGTTTTGGTGATTATTAGAATTTTATCCATGGTGTGCAGTGTACAATTTCTCTTGATGTTCACTGTATATGCATACATAATAAATTGATTTAATTCTGTCTTTGATCCATTCAAGCTACCATCAAGGCTTTGGGTAGCTTAGTTCCTTCTCTAACAAATTGAATTCAAGGTCATATTCAATCTCATTCCCAAAGCTACTACTACATAGTTGCTGTGGCAATCCATTAAACGCCAGAGACAGATCAAACTTATTTGGTGATTTGTATGCAAATAATTTGTAAATAGGGTTTCGCCTATTGATACTGGTGCTGCACACTCCAGTCATCAACCATCAAGTAATTTTCTATTTGAAGAAAAATCAAACAATTTTCAGTGATTAATTTCATTGTCGTGCTTAAAGGTTATTTGTTATGATTCGTGATGAAGTGAAAAATGATTAAATGTCCCCAAAATACGAGTACAAGTACGAGTACGTGTATAGCAACGACGAATAACGTCAACGTTATAGATTAGCAACATTGTTCAATAAATGACTGGCTTTACAATAACAAAGAAGTGCTGAAAACTTCACCAGTCACCAGGCAATGTGAGACCCCATTACAAACGTTTTTGGGTAACAAAAAGTGTCTTGTTAAAGAAAATTTGTCTCAAAACTCAACACCGTCACTCTCAAGCTTAAGTAATAAATTTGCAGTTAATGCCTCATGCTTGACCTTTTTTTGTTTTTGTTGCTTTTTTTCCTGTCTATTCTTGTGGCAATTGCTCTCCAGTAATAATCATTCAATTGCAGCGCTTTTCGAAAGTGCAGGTTTCGTAAACGAAGCGGTGCATGTGGTGTTTTTTTTTTTGTTTTTTTGTTGTTTTGTTTCTCTTCGCATTTTATCGAATGTCTAAATCAGATACGAAACAAAAAAAAAAAAAAAAGAAAAAAATTGCATTTGAACTCTTAACAAAATATTTAATAAATTAAGCAATTAATGAAGGAATGGTGATTGGGTTTCTCTATTCTTTTTTTTAATTTTTTTTTTTAAATTTTTTTTGTTTAATGATATCAGAGATATAAACGAAAATGATGTGAATGTTCATATTGCTTCGTGTTCATTTATCGGTTTAAGAGTCGTTTGTTTTGGGTATCTTTGTTTATGAAATTATTTTGGGAGACCTTTTGACATGTTGCGTGTATTTTTGAAAGTTTATTTGGCTTCTTGCTGGTGTTGATACATTGGAATTTTCGTATCGCTTTCGTCTCGTATCATGCAATTTTAAATTGACCAATTAATTAACTGTTAAAATATGCTTTTCATCTATGAGACTATGTATGCATGTATGCATGTAATGGCTGTTTATTGCGATAAATCATAATTGGCATCGGCATCATAATAATAATTGCTTAGATTGCGAAAACAAAATTTTTCGAAAGCATGTGTTTGCGTCTTTTGCAGGGGGTCTCTAGCAAAGACTGAACTTGCTTTTCAGTTTTATTTAAAATTTTTCTTTTAATTTTAATTAAATTAATTTAAAATAAATTAAAAAAACAAAATTAAACTTTATTTTTTATAATTTTTAATCATTTCTACGGCATTTATTTTATGTCGAGATGTTCATCTGAAGTTTTATTATTTTCAAAGGGGCTGAGGCTAGATCCTGCCGATTATACACGTGCCTAGAACGGGTGACAGAAGTCGCTGTAGTCTAGTAGATAGTGTAGGTAGGCTTATTAGATGTAAAGGCCACCGTTCAAACCCCAGGTCAGACGTCAAAACGAAAATATGAGAAAATATTTCTACGGCGACTTCCTCTCAGCAGACTTCTGGCAAAAACTCTGAGAGTATAAATAAAAATTGCTATGAAAAGTTTCTCAAGAATCTGTCGTTCGGAGTCGACATTAAACTGTAGGTCCCACCACTCNAGGTCCCACCACTCACGTATGAAATGAACACACACAGAAGGTAGGTCATAAGTCTGACTGAATTGTTGTAATAACCATTTATGCATGTATGTATGTATGTTTATATAGAACGGATGACTTTTTAAATTTTTGGAATTTGAAATTGAAAAACCTCCCTCACACGTACAAAATTTAAGGAATTGAATGAAATTTTGAGCGGAAACGAAAGCTTGTCAGTTATTTTTTAGAGATGCTCAGATTAGTTTAAAAGGGCAGCTGTCCCATCGGGCATTGCTTACTTGGGTTCTATATGGTCGCGTTGTAATACCGGTGTTTCGTATTCCGTTATATAATTTTAGATCCTGGTTGGCATCTCTCAATAATACCGAGGGTCTAATGAAGGTATAAATAGCCTTTATGTAGACATGGTTTATCACTTGTTTTGGCTCCTAAGTGCCGGATTATGACAGTGGTCTTCTCTTTTTCCTTGTTGTTGCAGCTTCTGCAAAAGTCTAATGAAAGTGTGAATAGCTTTTAGCTGGACATGTTTTGTCATATGTTTTTTCGTCACTTTTTTTTGGGTACCTAAGAATATTTCATCTCAGGTTCCCAAGCGTCAAATAATGACAGAAAATATGTTCAATATTCTCCTCTTTTTCCTTGTCGATGCAGCTTTTGCCCAAGTTGTTATAAGGTATTTCCAGTATCCTGACATAAATACCCAGAGATCAGCGCCACGTTATCACTGCTATGATGTCTCTCAGATGGTATCTTGATGGGCTTAATGTAAATTCTGTTCTACAAATATTGATGTCGAGTCCCACATTTCTCTGGTATCTCTACATGTGCGTACATTATCCCAACTTCACTTTACCAATGAATAGAGTTTTTGTGAGACCATTTGTTTGCCTTTCTGCAGAGCAACGTCTGCATGTGGGAAATCATTTCAACTCTCTGTGATGCCAGCTTTAGCAAGTGCGACGCCCTGCTTGTTACTTTCGATATATTCGTGTCTAGAATCCTAAATGAGGGTAACCGTTAGAATGTCTCGCTTTCTACTCCAGAAATACCCACAATTCCTGGACAATTTTATTTTTTTTTAAAAATCAACTCATGTGAAGATATGTGGTTGGTCCGTAATCTCCAATTTATGACGTTAAAAACAATATTATCAGCAAAAGTGAAAGTGTTTTTATGAGCGCCCAATATCTGAAGTCTTTGAAAATATTGGGTTAAATACACAATCAGGCAAATATGTTATGATTAGGAGCAGCTTAATCAGAAAGGTATCCATTCATCACGCATAAATCGTAGAAACTCTATAATTTATTTTGAAATTCTTTTCTTCTAAGAGGGTCCGCCATCTTACCTAACCTAAATTCACGCAGTTTAGCAACCATTGACTGCCATCTGTTCGTTTCCAAATCTTTCCTCATATTGAAAACATGAATAGAATGGATTTACAAGCTCAAATGTTGGTATCAGCATTATCAAATTCGGTCCAGATAACGGAGCCTGACATGAAAAGCAACAGATTTTGGTGTAACTGTATATGAGCCATACAGGCATTAGGAACGAATGTTATTCATAAGTTCGAGTCTTAGTTAAATGCACTACAAGAGTACCACTATCTTGCCATCCCATCTCATCATCTTATCTTATAGTCTTAAAATAATCGTTTTTCGTCTCTAACCATTGAAAACATTTACCACAGAAATAAGTTCATAAAATCTTTCCATTTTCCCTTTCATGAATAGAATACTCTGCCATTGCATTGCAGCATAATTTCAATTCAAATTCTTTTACAATTTTTAGGCTGATATTGCAGAAAAATAATTTCGAATTTCGTTGTTTTTTTTTTTCGCAAAAAAAAATTCCTTTTTCAAAAATGGTCAAATTATTTCCGTTTTCCTGTCTTCTAAAAAGGACGATTTTGCCATTTTTCGCAAGTAACAATAAAAGTACTTTTCTGCAACGGTTTCATGCTTAATTTTCGTTTTGTTCAGACGTCTTCTTCTTTTTCTTTTAAATGTTACCACACACATGCAGCCGACAACCAGAGTGAATGTAACATCCTCAAAGCCATTCACGCAAACGAAAGGATTTCTTGTAATTTAGTTGCAAAGGAACAAAAAAAAAATTTTTTTTTCTGAAAAAATAGAAGAAAAACGCAATCATGAATGGCGAAAAGAAGGAACAACGGCAACAGCTACAATATCATTCCATAAAACACACACCAAATCCAAAACGTGAAAACAAAAGGATAAAAAGGATACATTTTGAATGAATTTTTTTGAATTTTTTTTTTCAATTTTCAAAGATTGTTACGTACACTTCTGAGTGTGATATTCTAACATGAAGGAGACGCTAGTGACAGATAGGTTTTCAGAAGTCTTTCCAACATGTTCTAAATGAGAAAAAAA
>QOCX01001127.1:14476-27965 GCA_005959815.1 Sarcophaga bullata | reverse complement strand
AAAATTATTTTAAAAAAAGAAACATGACTGAAGAAATGGCTTAAAAGCAATTGAATGCTGCAATGAAGTGCCTTAAGAGATAGAAGGATAACCCAAAATAGCTTTTGAATTCATTTCCCTCCTACAGGCAAGTAACTATAGGCTTGAGATTTCTAAAAACCTTCAGCAAAAACTTATGAAGCGTTTGGAAAAGAAATGATTTTCTTGTCCTTTGCTGCCTCTGGTCGACAAATCTGGTAAAAATTGAAAAAATTTATTGAAAATCGAGAAATTTTTCAAGGAGACATGGCTTCTGACTAAAGAAATTCATGTTCAAATCCGATCAGAAGGCAAAAAGAAATTTCGAATTTCGAATTTCGATTTTTTTTTTAAGTTTAGCTGAAGTTTTCTGAAGTTAAGCGATCAACGTGACATCAACAACGAGCTTCTTAGTAAGGTAAGGCTCTCACAAAAACTCGATTCATTCTAGGTAGAAGAGATTTTTTATTGAGCCTTGCAAGATTTCATCTGAGGAACCTCCTAGCAGTGATAACGTGACACTGACCTCTGGATGTTTATGCCACGATACTGGGATACCTTATAACATCTTCTGCAGAAGTTGCAACAACAAGGAAAAAGGGGAGAATACTGAACATCTTTTCTGTCATAATCCGGCTCTTAGGAACCTGAGATGAAGAATTCTTGGATACCCAAAACAAGTGAGAAATGTCTAGCTAAAGGCTATTCAGACCTTCATAAGACTTCTGCAGAAGCTGCGATAAAAGAAAAACAAGATCTGAACATCTTTTCTGTCCTTATCCGGCGCTTGGGAGCTTACATGAATAATCCTTCTATACCCAAAAAGCAAATAAAAAAAAACAATTGACAAAACATGTCTAACTAAAGGCAATCAGAATAGTTGAGAGACGCCAACCAAGATCTAAGATTATATAATAAGAATACGTAACACCGGTGTTACAACAGGACGGCCATATAGAACCCAAGTAAACTAAGTAAACTATGTAAACTATGTCTGTCTAACTTAACCAAGGGTAGGAAAGCGTTGGTTACATTCAAAACAAGGCTCTAGATTATTATACTGGCAACATAGTTATTCCAGAACTTGAAAGACAAAGACAAATTGAAACCGATTAAGAAATGTAGAGGATAGACACAGGTATTGAGGATATAGTCCTATGCTCTTGTCAAAGAGTACTAAAGAAATAATAATAATGCGAGACTCACAATTGATTCGGCGAAGAGCGTTTTGAAATGATCGAACAGTTTTTGGTATGTATATGACCTAGATTTTGAGTTTATAAGACCCAGTCATTATTCTTCTAAGAGATGTGAATTGCAAGAAATTGTTACAGAATTCCTTAGAATTTCCGTGAACTAGCTGTCAGCTTGGCATGGGATAAGCCGATGGTGGTTAACGTCATATTAGGGAATATGCTTCAGATATCAGGGCAGTAATAAATGGAAAGATCAGGGCAGTAATAAAGGTTTTGAAATCTTCGAGAGATGAAAGTTAAATTGCTGAATGTAGAGTAACAGAACCGATTTTCTGAGCGTTATCGATAGTCTAGCATACATAGATAGTCAAAAACTGTATTCAATAGGCTAACGATATAACGGTATTTTACTTGAAGATGATTTTTCATTTTCATTGCCTCTGCATTATAGAGTTTCTCGATACCGCATATTAACTTTAAAGTACCATAGATCCCGCTTACACTGTAATCCACCTCCTTCAAAAAAAAGTATTTTTTATTTCGCATTCTTTTTTTTGGTATTTTTGCCAGCGTTTCCTTTTTTTTTATCATCATCCTTTTGCATGACATTTTAAATATGTTTCGTGCTTCAAGCTTTTTGCTCAGCTTGTTTTAATAAAAAAGAAAAAAGGCGATTGAAAAAAAAAGATGAAAAAACCATCCATAAAATCCTTTTTGCTTAGACTCGAGCCGGGGAATTCGTTTCAAGTCGAGTTGTGCTGAGAGAGAAGAAGAAGAAGACGAGTGGTGTGTTGTTGTTGTTGGTTGTTGGCTGTTGGTTGGATAAAAATCTAGAGAAAGAAAGAATGAAAGAAAGAAAGAAAGAAAGAAATATGCACTCCATTGGATTTTATGCTCGGCATTATGTTGTATTCAATGCTTTGTTGCTAAGCTTGTGTAGTTATTACTCACTCCTTCGGCTGCTGCTGTCATTATTATTATTATGTTGCTGTGCAATGTATTTCATTGTGTGCTAGAGTGTGTGTTTTTGCGTTTGTGTTTGTGCATTATCCTTTTAGTCCCGTTGTTTATACCAGCATTCACAGCTTTTTATAGGAGTTTCGTTCCTTTTTTTTTTCTCTCGCTGATTTTATTTCATTTCTGTGCATTCACTTTCGTTTCTATAATATGGTTGTTGTTGTTGTTGTTGTTTTTTGGAATATGAATTCATATGTGTGTGTGTATGTTTATTGTTTTATTATTTATGCATGTTTGATGTTTGAATACATATATGTATGCGAGTGCGAGTATGAATGTAAGTGTATTTGTGCATTTGTATTACAGTGTACAATGCATATGCATATTCCACTTGAGACATTCTTTTGTTTTAGTGGAAAATAATGGCAGAAGAAGAAGACAAAAACAAAAAAATCGGAATGATGTGGTGGTAGACGCGTACATTTTTAATTTTAACAAATATTTTTTATGCACTCCTTTCCTTTCCTTTCTATTTTTTTTTACTCTTCTCAGTTGCTTTTTTTTCCACAAACAATAAGGGGCCTAAATGTGGATAAAAGGATATACACGTTGAAAAATAAAATTGCATTTCGAAGTTTTCTCTTTATTAGTGATTGCTCGAAATGTAGAAGGAGATGGCATGAACAGTGCATTTAAGTTCAGAACTCATTGCACTTACTGCCGAAATAGGTTTTCTCCGTATTTGTGCTGATGACAGTAATATCAGTGAGCCAAAAATGTTTCAACTTAAATCTATGAATGGATGCAATCTGTATTATTAATTAATTCGACATTTCAAACCTTTAGTCAGGATTACAACCTAGTTGGGCACAACACCCATGTTGCGTGTGTGTTAATTTTATGCACGATTGGCGGAAACTACAGTTTAACGTTGATTTTTGTCTTGGTTATGCATTCACACAGTATTTCAGATACAAATTCCATACAATTTTTCTTTCACTGTATTTGAATTTTTTTCTCTCATACTTCTCTCTTCCACAAAACACTTCAGCATTTTTTAACTCAACTCTTCCTTTTTTTTTGTCGTTTGCAGCTCATTACATTGTTTGGAAGAAAGAAAAAAAAAAGAATTAAAATCAGCCGTATAATGCACGTACGGTACATATAAGCACATGTAAATACAATATTCATATACATTCATCACCATACCATCATACCTACATACCTACATGCATCAATTCATATATGCATGCATCAATCTATTCATACTTACATCCACTGTACGTACATTCATTGTACGTTTCATTTATAATTCATGCAACGTCATTATCGAGCACTGTTCTGTTCTGTTCTGTTCTGTTCTGTTGGTGTTTTTTTCCGCTTTTTTTTGTCATGAAAATGAAAATGAAAAAAAAAACAGAGAAGAAACGCCTCGTTAGACTTCCAAAGACTTTTAGCAAAATTAAAAAAAATAAAATAAAACGATGTGGTGTTTCTGAATGTGATGTTGGAATATTATTATTGCACTTACCACTCGACTGCAAAAATTCGTTTCTCTTTTACTTTTTTCATCAAAACAAAACCATCAGATATGGATGGCTATGGCTCCTACTCCAATATGATTATCAAACCAACCAAAAAAAAAAAAAAAATTATTTAAAAATGCAGTTTTTTTTTAATGAAACGTGTCCATGCAGAAATTCTGAAGCTATTTTCTTAACCAAATAATTGAGAATGTTGCAAGTCTTGTAATGTCTTTTGTGTAAGTAATTCTAACAAAATTCTGTCAAAAAAGTTTTAAAGGATTAATTTCCCTGTACCGTTAGTTAGCCTATGGGCTAATGACTGTATAAATATCATTTAAACTCTCCTAAGAAACGTTAGCCATGGGTGAAGACAAAACTGATATTCTTCTTCAAACAAATATTTCCAACAAATTCAGAAACACAAAAACTTGAATATTTTTTGAAGTTATGGAAAGACTTGAAATTCAAAATAATTATTCTACTTACATATGTATATACAGTGAGGGTCGAAAGAAACTGTATATTAAAACAAAATATACATTAATAAATTACCGTTATTTTTTAAAATTATTTCGTTGCCATTTTTTAAAATTGAAAAAAAAGGAAAATTTTTTCGTGCACTCTCAGAGTACAGTTTTTTTTGACGCTCACTGTATATGCAAACGTACACATCATATATTATTTATTTTTAAGCCTTTTATGATGATTGTTTACTATCCTTGTATACTATACTGACGTACCATCAGAAATGTTAGCAAAACGAGTGTTATGAAAGCAACAATCAAACTAAGAGCATGAGAGTATTGAAGCTATGGTCATACCAAGACCTGGTGGATGGTTGTTTTGAATGTGCCTATCGATTAGTAAACTATCTTCTGATTCTGGTTTTACGTCGAAAATATCTGAATGATCCTTTACACTTCCCGCGAAACGTCATTCAAGTTTTCACTGATGAATCCAGATGACGCAACAAACTCGGATCCGGAATCTTTTCAGAACACTTGAATATTAGATCATCCCTTGCACTACAAGATTATTGTAGTACTTCACAGGCTGAAATAATGGCTGTCAGAGTATATCGTATGGTGATATACGTATATTTACAGTAAGTGGCTATTAGAGCCTAAGAATGTGTAAACCACATTTACGATCGGTTCTCTAGAGAAGATAACGAGTCATTTGACGACTGCACTCAGTTGAATCCTGGTCAGGGAGACGTCGAAGGCAACAACAAGCACGACCACATGCTAATGCTAGCACCACGGAAATTTAAATGAATTCCTATATGAGATTCGAGTTTCTCTACAAAATGGTCTTACAAAACCTCCATTCATTTGCAAAGGTATGATGACTTGTAGAGACTCTGCACTGCCTCGACATAGATATATGCAGAATAGAATTTTCACTGAACCTATCAGGATTCTATCTGAGGAACTTCACAGTAGTGAAAACAGGAAACTGGACTCTAGGTGCTTACGCCAGTAGTTTGAGAATACTTCTAGGCGACTTCTGTACAAGCATTTTCTCTGTCATTGTTCGGTGCTTGGGCATCTAAGAAAAAGAATTCTTGGACACTCAGAATTAAGTGATAAAACCTGTCTAGCCAAAGGCGATTTGTGATAAAATCATACATCTTCATAAGGCTCTCGCGATGGTCGGCAGATGCTAACCAGGAGCTATAATTGAGTGATGGAATAGATGTTGCAATGGGATCTTAATGGCCCCAAGTAACCTGAGGCTACGGAGGCGATCTAGCCAAAGCCTTTTGATTCCTTTAAGGAACTTTGTTTGGTCATTTCTCACCAATATTTCAGTTAGCCGTCGTTGTGGTCTAGTAGATAGTGTGTTGGCTTATTAGACGTTCGGCCCAGGTACAAATCCCAGGTCAATCATCCCCAGCAAAACGAAATTTGAAAAAATATTTCTTCGGCCACTGTCTCTCAGCAGATTTCTAGCAAAAGCTCTGAGAGTATAAATAAAAATTGCCATGAAAATTTCCTAAAAAATTTCCGTCATTCGGAATCGAGTTTAAAATGTAGGTCCCGCCACTGTGTTGAAAATTAACGCACACAACATAAGTGATGCGAGAAGCTAGGACGTAATACCGTCTGAAGGTTTGTAATGACCAATTATGTTATGTAATAGGTGTTATAATGGGACCCTATAGGCCCCAAGTAAATTGTACCCATTGAGGGGACCTTTTTTATGTGCTCCTATTTAGTCCAGAGGCCTTGTTTGGTTATTTCCTTCCAATAATTAATCAAATTTAAGCAGTCAGTCAGATTATAGGTTAAATGTAGTAGGCGCTAGAGTGAAAGAAAAAAACGGGGTCTTAATCATGGCCTAGTCTTCATATTCTTCGGTTTTGCCACTTGAAATATTCTTTATTTCCTAAAAGAAACAACGAAAGCTTATAATAAAAATTAGAAAGTAATTTTGAATTGTATTGCAACAAATAAAACATTGCTGAATAGTTGATAGAGTATATCGAAGAAATTCTTTTTAGTTTGCAATGAAAGTAAAGAATTTTTTCAAACAAAAACTTATAAAATCTTCGACAAACTAAATCTATTGAAATAATATTTTTTTTGGCTTCTTGGATTTCTTATTCTCTTTCTCTTGGTACCTCTGGACAGTAAGCGTAAATAGCTAAGTAAGCTTGGCATTGAAATGATTGTTCGGTATGAACGATGTTCGTTGCAACCAAACGGTGGTATTTTGATGAATTAACAGATTATTGTTTACAGTAAATTAAATCTACAACAACAAACAACAAATTTCAAATAAAAATTTTTTAATTTAATTTAACTACTCACCGCTGTACCACTTACATTGTAAAGAATTATTTTAACCAATAACAACAACAAATGAGGCATTTCTTGTTATTTTTTGCTTTCGCTTACTATCAGAAATTTAATGGAAAAAAAAAAGAAATTTAAACGAAATTGTTTACAAAACACCATGTAGTAGCACCGTGTGGTAGAATAGCAGTTCATTGTATTGTATTTCAAAGTGAAAAATATTTTCTTAGAATTAGAATTCCTTTGAACACTAAAAGCATTTATATTTTGAATGGAAATATTTTTTTTTCTGAATACAACAAAGTCTTGAGTTTAACAATAATCCCGCATTTATATTAAATTACTAATTATCGGTTTTTTATTCTTTGAATATACAGTGAGCCACAAAAGAAACTGTACATTAAACAAAAATTACCGTTAATAAATTACCGTTATTTTTATTTTAAAATTGTTTCATTGCCATTTTTAATATTAAAAAAAAAAAAGAAAAAAAGCAACAAATTATTTAAAAATGCAGTTTTTCAATGAAACGTGTACCAGAAAAATTGTGAATGTTGCAAGTCTTTGTGGAACGCAAAAGCCTGATGCCAAGTCATGTCTATTGTGTGAGTATTTATAATCTAATTCTGTCAACAAATGTTTAAAGGATTAATTTCCCTGTACCGTTAGTTAGCCTATGGGCTAATGACTGTATAAATATTATTTAAACTCTCCTAAGAAATGTTAGCTAAGGGTGAAGACAAAACTGATATTCTTCTTTGAAAAGAAAGATTTCCAACAAATTCAGAAACACAAAAACTTGAATATTTTTTGAAGTTATGGAAAGACTTGAAATTCAAAATAATTATTCTACTTACATATGTATGTACAGTGAGCGTCAAAAAAAATTGTACATTAAAATTAAAAATTGTTTCATTGCCAGTATTTAAAATTGAAAAAAAAAACAAAAAAAAAAAATTAAGAAATATTGTGAAATTTTTTCGGGCACTCTCCTTAAGTGGTAAAAGTACAGTTTGGTGATTGGTACAATTTTATGCATATTGTGCAATTTCTTTTAATGATCACTGTATATAGTATTTCTTGTTTTTTTACATGACTGATGGTCAGAAGTAAGGACAAAAATGCAGAAACTACGTACAAAGGCACGTTATATTAGCTAAAAACGAATTCAATGCATCTTACGTGCTAGCTCCACGCTTGTTTTATGGTGACAATCAAATTTAAAGCGAATAATTGGTTAAAATAAACAAACTCTTGAAGAATTATCATCATGATTTTTGAAAACCATTTTGATTTATTTTAATAGCAATAGTGTTGCCAATCAAATGTCTAATCCGCTATACCACGGTCATTAATTGTTGAAAGCTATTCAAGGAAATTCATGAAAAACAAATGAAGGCAACGAAAATATACGATTTTGTCACGTGATACGTTTGTTAGCCACAAATATCTAATGGAGGAAACTAATCTAAACTAAACTAAAAAAAACTGAAATAAAATAAAGGAAGAAATGGAAAATAAATGAAAAATAAAATAAAATAGAAACGAAATGAAACGAAACGAAAAAAATTAAGACCCAATAACATGAAAAACCACTCTCACTCAACTCAACGCCAAAAACAATTTTTTGAACAGAAAATATTGCAGAAGGTACGTACTAGGTTACGTACAGGGTTCATATAAAACATAAAAACTAAATTCTTGAAATTATAATAAAAAAAACAAAAAAAAACAAAAAAACCAAATTGTATATCCAACAGAGAGGAAAAAAGAAAAAGGAAAGAAGAAAAGAAGAAAAAAAATAAAAGCCTTAAATAAACGACAAAAATGTTAATGACAAAATAATCCAACATTATAGCCGTTGGTAAAGGAAAAGGAAGACTTATGAGTGCTGGTCAGATACGTCAACACAGTTAAATGTCAAATGGACACGCGAGAAAAATAACTTTCACTTGGTAACACTATACACAACAACACAACTGAAGAAAATGTACGAGGTTAGGCATCGAATTAATTTCAAGTGGGTAACTATTAATGTCAGTTGTAGTTGGAAAAATTTGTTCGAGGCTAAAGCGGCCGCCATCTTATAAAAAAAGACATTTTTCAGGCTTTAAGGCGTTATGTTGTTTCTTTTTCCTTTTTTTGGATATGCAATGACAGTGAATTTGTAAACAATACTAGTCCCTTCATACATAACATAATTGTTAATTACAATATTTTGGTCAGGATTAAGACCTGGCTTCTAGCACCACTTACATTCAGTGTGTTAATTTTATACAAGAGACTCCGAATGATAGATTTTTGAGAAACTTTTCATGGCATAAACCTGCTGAGAGGAAGTCGCCGAAAAAATATTCTTTTCGTATTTTCAAATTGTTCGAGACCTGGGATTTGAACCGCGGCCCTTACGCCTAATAAGCCTACAATCTATCTACTAGACTACAGCTATTACTAATCTCTTCACGAAACGTGCTCGAGACCTGGGGGTTTGAACCGCGGCCATTACGCCTAATAAGCCAACACACTACCTACTAGACTACGGCTATTACTAATCTCTTCACGAAACGTAAACTATTGTGGTGGATCAACTTAGATGTTCACACCGCAAACGGTTAAGAAATTCATAATAAGTTATTGAACGATATTTGGCTGAAAAGGTGATATTCATCTCATATTGACCTATAATTTGAAGATGAGAGAGCATGATAATATAAAAACCATCAACATAGTAAAGATATTTCAATTAAGTTTTTGAATTAAGCTTCTGAGTCAATTCATAAATCTTAATGAGTCATGGGTCCAACATTTTATGTATGCAGCTGTAAAGTAAAGCAGTCAATGGTTAAATAATTTAAGGGTGTTATTAAGACTTTCGCTGTGTGACGTATATATACGTCAATCACTTGGTGCATAACAGCGGCTAATGTTGCGTAAATACGGAAATTACTTAAGGGTCTATAGAGCTGTAAATACATTGGTGGCGAAGTATGCTTGACTTGCGTTTTTACAAACGAAGACGCGGTATGATCAGTCACGCCATCCTGAAATGCTTAAAAGTGTTGTATAGTGCATCTACACAAGTGTTACATAGTGTTGTACAGCTGCGTCAACGAGGAAGGTTTAAAAACAAATATTCCAACCGATTTTCTGAACAAAATTACCGGCGATCAAACATTTACTAACAACAATAGAGGTTCTAAGGTTGATGGGTGTTTTGGAAAAGCTTCACATCTGAATATCGCTGGGAAAATTAAAAGGCGTAAATCGTTGGTTTCCTTTGTTAAGTGGGCTAAGTGGTTATGTACAGCCCTCGTACTGTGAAGACATATACAACGATAGCACTTTATCCAAACAATTCTTTATTATACTGAGTCATATTGGAATTAAAGAAAAAAGGACATTTTTTGGGGTAAAACTGAAATGAAATTCTCTTTAAATAATGTTTTATGTGTCATCTATGTACACCTTAAATTCAATAATTTTCTTTACAATGAAATTAATGTTTACATTAATAAAATTAAATAATAAAAGAACGCTTTCATAACAATTAAACTGCTTTCCAAATATTAATTTTAATTTCTATACTAAAATCAAGCTAAAGTATTAGAATGAACCCGATTTTTGAACCTCAACAGAGGTTGCAGGATATTTGCTGGTAAGCAAACAGTTTTCGCATGCTTACCTATTACACAGTGACTTGGGAGAGTAGATACAGCGACAAAGATGTCCCTGCAATATAATTTAAGTTGTTTGAGCGCTTTCTACTCAATTTCGGTCATGTAGACCTGACAATACACCACGATTTGTCCTCAGTTAAAGATTTATCATCGGCCTATAATACCTTCAATTTACAGACGGTCTTACAGAGGTATGTCTACAGTTTATATGGGGATTGGTATTCTTTTAAAAGATGTTTGGTCCTGCAAATTCATTAGCTGTTTGTTCCGAAAGCTCCTTTGAGTTGGTACAGCTGTTGGATATTGCTGCAACCCCCGCTTCACGATTGACCACAAATTGTGAACTGGTTTGAGGTCAGGATTTTTGAATCGTCGAATATATTTTTTGAAAATCCTTTAGAAATACTTAAGGTAAACGTAGGAGAAGAAGCCGCCGTGGTCAAGTAGGTAGTGTGTTGGCTTATTAGACGAAAGGCCAGGGTTAAAATCCCCGGTCAGACATCAAAACTAAATGCGAAAAAACATTTCCTCAACGACTTCGTCTCAGCATAATTGCCATGAAAAGTTTCTCAAAAATCTGTCGTTCAGAATCGACTTTATACTAGAGGTCCCGCCACTCATGTATAAAATTAACACACACAACATAAGTGGTGTGAGAAGATAGGCCGTAATCCTGACTGAAGTGTTGTAATAGCCAATTATGTATGTAATGTATGTAAACGTAGGATCGTCATCCAGTTGAAATATTACTTCATGCTTATGGCGGGCACGCACTCACATTCACAAAGTTGTTGTTGTTGCTGTGCCTCTACCATGTCGTATTGGTTAATGTAGCGTTACCTGCTGCCCTCCGACGGAATGAGAGCGATTGAATTTTCTGTTGTTTTATCAAATGCAGTCGTCGTAGTCGAGAACAACGTCTAGATAGAGTGTTGGATTTTTAAAATCGAAGCCACTGTTCAAACAGGGCAAATATCCTCAGCAAAGCGAAATTTCTGGTAAACACTCTGAGAGTAAATACATTTGCCTTAAAAAGTTTCTCAAAAAAAAGTCTGTCTTTTGGAGTTGAGAGACCGCCATTCATGTATAAAATTAATACACACAACATGGGTCGTGTAAGAAGCTAGGTCGTAATCCTAACTGAAGCTTTGTAATGATCAATTATGTCATGTTTTTATGCGTATGTACTGCTCGTCGGCTTGAAAGCAATTGAATATCTTGTTGTTGTCGAATCAAATTTGTCATTTCCAGCCCTTAACGGTAAAGTTTAAAGTAATCTTTAGCAAATTTTAAAAGCTCAGCAACATTTTCACTTCACCACGTAGCCTGCTGTTGACAAAACTGCAAAGAGATATTCTCGCTGTCCATCGGATAACATTTTGATTTATTGCTCGGAGAGCTTCTTACACTGTTCAGGGTAGGTTTTCCTTCATTCTTAGTAGGAGACAGGCACTCTTGGTAACAGACATTCACAGTAACAGATAATTAAACAAGATTTTAGTTGTAATGACTTCATTGTGTTCCTGTGCTCAGATAAATATTGTTTCGATTAAACCAAGGACATAAGACTGACAGAAATTATTTTAAAATCATTTGAAATCATTTGGAAAAAATTGAATTACAAAAGAGGTCTCTACTTGAGATGAATTTGTGGCCAGTCGTCGAAAATGGTGACTAAACTTGTATTATTGGTTGATGGGCTTGAAAAGGAACCGCAACTATAACATGTATTCCTCTTGCTAAGCCTTTAATTTGGGCCCATAATGATACTCTTAACATTTAATCGTATACCACTTGATCATCGTTGGTCGTCTGGCCTTACACAACGATAGTGGATCCTATGAAGCTCTGTAGTGTTGATGAAATATTCTGGTTCGTCCAAGTTAAAGTCTAACAGTCTTGGCATACTATCATCCTGTTACTTATGGCTGCTATCGTAAGTAATCGATAACGACAAGTTATCCACAAACTTTAAACCTAATTTATGTGGCATACATATTTCTATTTGTCACAATGATACAAATTTTTGTTTTTTTGTTGCTGTCCTGCTTGCCTTGGCAAAATTCTATCTTTTGATGGCTTCTCTAATTTTCAAACTGCTTATGTTTGTTCTCCGATTATCGTTGCAAGCAATATCAAATTGTTTACATCCCGTTTTGTTTTTTTATTTCTTTTTTAACATGAATTTTATGTTTTAGTATCAGGTAAAGCACAGAAAAAAAAATTAAAAACTAAAACAAGAAGAAGAAAAACAACAATAAAAAGAAAGAAAGAACAAAAAAAAAAAAAACTAAATTAAGACATTGTGAACCAACGATTCAAATAATCATACATGGTGGAGATTTAAGTTAAAAGCAGCCGAACCGATATACACAAATTACATTCACTCCAATTCTAATGATCAGATTTCAAATAAAAACGCTTCTGCTTCTGCTTCTGCAAACACTAAAAGAAATACGAGTAAAAGCGCTCGTTTTTTTTTTTTTTTAGTTTTTAAATGAAAATGAAACAAAAATAAGAAAGTTGCCACCAACGGTCAAGATGGACTGTGGTATACGCTACAAAATTTGAATGATGACACTGTGTCAGTGTCTATCAGTAGTACTTACTTAATTGGTCATTACAACCTTGTAGTCAGCCTGGCTTCTTACGTCACCCATCTGTGGATGTTACTTTAACAAGTAAGTGGCGATAACTGCAGTTTAAATTCGACTCTGAACGACAGATTTTTAAGAAACATTTCATAAAAATTTTATTTCTTTTCAGACTGTTTACCAGGAGCCTACTGAGAGACAATTCGCCGTAGTCTAGTAGTAGATTATCAAAAACGAACGTTATTCCCTTTGTCATAAAAGTTGGCTTAATTCTCTAATAATTTTTGAATTAAATTTTCGAATGAAAAAAGAAAATAATTTCTGCAATCAAGTTAACGTTAAACTTTAACACGTTAAGCTGTCTTTAAGTGTATAAAGAACACAGTCTCTTAAAGGGATTGGGGCTAGCAGATCTAAAATTAAATTCATATTTAATTTAATAGTGAGATCACCTAAAAATTGCTCAAAATACTTCCACACATGTGCGTTAGAAGATGAAAGTCTTACGCAAGATGATCTGATGGCATGTCGCAAAGGACAACGTACGTCATACATCCCACCCGTTTGCTATTTCCAATAATGGAATCCATTACTTTTAGGTCTTGTCCGATTTCGAGTATTTAAACGCACTATACTCTGAAGTAGTCTAGTAGATAATGTGTTGGCTTATTAAACGTAAGGCTTCGGTTCAAAACCCAGGTTAGACATCAAAACGAAGAT
>QOCX01001127.1:3913-14467 GCA_005959815.1 Sarcophaga bullata | reverse complement strand
TATTTCCTAAGTGACTTCCTCTTAGCGGATTTCTGGGAAAAACTCTGAGAGTAAATGAAATTGCCATGAAAAGTTCCTCAAATATCTGTCGTTGGGAGTTGACTTTAAACTATAGGTCCCGCCTCTCATCTATAAAATTGAAACACACAACATAAGTAATGTGAGAAGCTACATCGTAATCCCGATTGAAGGATTGTAATGAACAATTATGTATGTATGTATGACTGCTGGGAGAAAGTCAGCGAAAGAACCTGCAAGGAGTTGAACCACGTGACAGCTCCCCTCTATGACGCCAAATTCGTAGAGTATGGGTTGCTTTAATTGCCAGTCAAGCTAGTTTCGCTGTCAAATTGTAGGAACTCAGTAGGAGTTCCGGGTCCATTCTTTTATACTAGAGGATATCATCAGTCCCTCGTCTCCCAAATTGATTTGCTTTCTATGCATAGTCCTAAGTCCGCCCTAAGTGTTACAGAGTACCAAGAATTTGCCAATATCCCAAACATTCTTTATATTGGACGCCACGGATTCTTTCCTAGTCAAATGCAGGCTTAGCTTCGTTGCTTAGGCCTTTGTAGTGTTCAAGTACCAAGACAACTGATCCTTATTTTCACGTTCTAGCTTCTGCAACATTTCCTAACAACAAATTAACAAGTTAGACTGCTGTGAGCCAAAATCTAATGATTCTTCTGCAAACAGAAGATGGCATTGTATAACCGTGTCTCTAAAATTGTCTGCACATCACTTTAGATGTCGAGTAGGGTATTCAAATAAAGAAATCAACACTGAAAACTAAAAGTAAAAATTAATTTTTTTTTGTTTGTATTTTTTCAATTTGTTGTTGTTCTCGTATTTGACGGTGTTGTTGTTGCTTTGTAATGCTCTGTACTTGTTGTACAACATTTGTGACATTGTTATTTGTCGTGTTTGTCGGCAAGAAAATTGCTTTAAGGCCAGTTTCAATTTCAAAGTAAAACACACATACACACATACACACGCATAAACCCATTTAGAAGAAGAGAAAAAACAAACAGAAAAAAAAAGTTTAACTTAAAAAGCTAAACAAAGGTACAATAAAAGTAGTAGAAGAAGAAGAAAAAGAAGAAGCAGAAGCTGAATAAATATTGTTTTGGCCAAGTACTACAAATACATGTTTTGCAATTATCTCTTTACATAGCTCCTCATACAAATACAAGGAAGCCAAAGTAAATCAAAAAAAAAAAAATGTTCATTGCAAAACACATGCACGCACGCACATTCACAAAGAAGGGGAAAATGATAATTAAAATAAAGAAAAAAGAAAAATAAATGAACAAATAAAAAATGAGAACATTGAATGGGATATCCATTGTATTTTAATTCTTCGTCAGAAAAACAAACAAAAAATTCCCGGCCATCATACCGGCAAGTATGAGTAAAATACGCTACATTAAGCGTTAAGACTTGCACTCAAAAGAACCTCTCTCACTCTCTCTCTACACATAATGGATTGTTCTTTCCTTCTTCTTGAAAAATAACGGAAAAAATAATAAAGGGTGACACCTTGAATANGATTCGAACCCTGGCCTTTCGTCTAATAAGCCAACACACTACCTACTAGACTACGGCGACTTGAATATAAAACAAATAAAAAAAAAACAAAACAAAACAAAACAAAAGGATTCTTTTGAAGTCCAACAAAATGGAGAATGGCAGGAACAGAACAAAACATATTTAAGAGAGTTTCATACAATCATACAATAATCGATACTCAAAAAAAATAATGAAAACGGAAATGAAGAAAAAGAAAGAAAATGAAGTAGTATTTTAGGGGTATATTACATACACATGTGCCCACATACACTCCCACCCATCATAACATACAATCATCAAGAGAAACTTTCGCTTTCTTTTTGAAAATGAAAAACAATTTTACTTACCATCATGATTATTATTTCAGATTCATCGCACATGTGTAGATTTCAAATGCAATTTTCTTTATTTCTTTACTTGTGTTGACAACATTAAAGGGATACAACACCCATCCATCCACCCAACCATCCACCCAACTTCATGGCTGTTCTCTTATGTGTGGGCTTCATAAGTGATTTCTTTCTTCATCTTCAAATTTTTCTGCCTTTTTTGGGGGGTGATTGCTGTTTGAAACGAACTCACACATGTCCTCTCATATGAATGTTTTGAGTTTTTATTGTAGGTGGTGTGGGGTATGCTACGTTCAAATCTACTTCCTCATCCATCTCATATATTGTGTTTGTATTTGTATTTGTATTTGTAATCTTTTTTTTGTATATTTTTTTGGGGGTATGCCTGTGGTTTTTATTTTTCTTATGGGGCATGCATTAAACGAACGGATGTGTAGCATTGTCAAGAATCTTGAAAACATTGCAAAAGAAAATGCAATTTCATTGGATTTTTTTTTTGGCAGCATAACAATTTCCTTTTACAGTTGTTTGTAGATTATAATTGAACTCTTTTGCGGTAGCATAGAAACTGTATCTGACATCATGGTGGTATATTGTTGCATAAATCGTAATGCGTGGATCGAATAATTTGACTAAAAAGTTAAATGGCGTCGAAAAAACAAATTTCTGCCTGATTTATCTACTTATTGAAGAACCATAGATTGATTCTTAAGTTTAATGCAAATCATAGATCGAATCAAACGCGAAATTGCATTCAGCTTCATCAGAGGATAACAAATTGAATTTATTTTGTATTTTGCGTTCAAAAAGAGCTAAGCACAGGAGAAACCTAATCCATCCATCCATCTCGTCCACTATTCGGATCAAGCCATCCGACTGTGATACTCTTTTGATAAAAAAAAAATGAATAGAGCGGCAGAACAGTACTTCAAAACGTAAACTTATCCATTGACGAACCATCGAACATGTATGAACCAACAAGAAATCGGAAGACCAAGCGTATATTACAGTGTTTGCAACTCTGTAACATGATATAAGTGTCATCTAAAATGATTGCCATCCCTAAACTCAATATTGAGAGGAAAGGTGCCAACAGATCCAATATGAGTTGGCTATAGAGATTAGTGGCCGTAGTCTAGTTGGTAGTGTATTGGTTTATTAGACATGAAGCCATGGTTCAAACCCCAGGTCCTCTCAGCAGATATCTGGCAAAAATTCTGAGAGTAAATGAAATTACCATGAAAAACTTCTCAAAAAGCTGTCATTTGGAATTGACTTAATACACACAACATGGGTCGTGTGAGAAACTACGTCATAATTCAGACAAAAAGGTTGTAACGACCAATCATGCTTGTCTGTATGTATAGAGATTAAGAATTTTAAAAGGAAACATTCGAAGGCAAGAAATTTCTTCGTATGGCTAATTCGCATACGAGCCAAAAGAAATTCTATCAAAACAAAGTCATTTTCAGAGGCATTTACTACAAGTTTTTACTTTAGATGATCATGACAATGCTTTTAAAAGAACAATATAACACTAAAGTCGTACTTGACTTAGTTTTTTAATTGATTATTACACCACTCATGCTGTGTGTATTAAAGTAATCAAATAATGGCAGGACCTACAAAAGACTGCTGAGAGGAAGAGAGGAAACTTTCGTCTTTTAAGCCTTCTAGACTACAGAAGACTTTCGTCTTTTAAGCCTTCTAGACTCCAGCGACTTGAAGACATACCATAGTGAAGTATCGCAATGCCCAATTAAAATTTAAAAAATTTGTTCTTCTTTAAAGAGCAAAAGTATGAAGACTAGTTTAAGATATTGGGTATGGGATATCCAACACCGATCAGGCAAGTTTCAGACATAAAAATAATACCAACATTGGGGAAGCCGTTAATTGAGGTCCAGTTTTATGGGGGGCAATTTTTTAACTGCCAGTAATAACGGATGTATGCTAGAAGTTTGTTTTAAGCCATATTAAGCTAATTAGCGGCAATAATGATACAGCAGTTCAACATTAATTTGGGTTCAGGAATGCGCATTTTATGATTATGATTTTATGATTACCTATGTTTATCGGATAGCTGAACTAACTAAGAAAGTTTTTAAGAACAATAAAATCTGTTTTACAGTATTCTTAGGCGTATTTTCGTTATTTGACAAACTTTGTGATCTTGGGCTTGCAAAACGAATACATAATTGCCTATGGTTTGAGTACATTCTGCTCAATTCATATTGAAAGAATTGAGTTTTCCGTGTTAAACATGAAAATGCACATGCATAGGTTAAAGAAATACAGACAATAGTCTGACATTTGCAGACTTTTAGGAGCCTAGTTTAGGTTTGCACAAGGTCTAGAAATTCTTACAGTAGCGCACACAGAGGCAGTTAGACAAAGAAATTTCGGCTGCTTTGAACTTTGCTCCTGAACGTCGAATTAAGCTGAGCAGCCTCTAGGTAGTTTATTGTGAGAGCTAAGAATACTTCCCAACCACTTCTGTAGAAGCTGTAATAATGAATGAAGAAAAGAAAAACATCTTCTTTGTCATTGTTTAACACTTGGACGCCTAGGACAAAGGATCTTGGTCATCAAGAATTTATTGACAGAACGTGTAAGACTGTCACAACAGTTTCACATTCTATTGAAAAGTTTTTCTTTTTGTATGCATTTTTATAGCACAGAAGGGACCTGAGTATACTGATTATTTCCTTTTGATATTACCATTGTTTTTCTCAGAAAATTACTTTTGAACCTTTGACCTTAACTATCTTATCGACATGTTGTTCAGGATTTACTATTCAATTTTTAACCCCTCGTTAGCAACAGCTAAACGGCATCTTCAACCATACAAATGATAATTTTTTTTCATTTAATTTATAGCACTTCAAGCCAAAGAAGAATCCCTTACATAATCTTAGCAATGTTGTATGCAACAATTTCTCATGCACCTCTTCCTGTAGGGGTTAAATAGAAACATTTGCGCAACAGCTTGTTAAATCACATGTTCTTTCTTATTGCAACAATCTAGAGATAGAGATAGAGAGAGAGAGAGAGAGATAGAGAGAAAGAGAAAGAGAAAAAATTACAATTTTAATAATGATTGTGGTGCATAGTTGAATATTGCAGACACGTTCAGCGGAAATGTTTCGTCAAATCTATTACACAGTCATTTACAACTAGACATGATTATCGGCACCTGTAACATTCATTCGTTCATTCGTTCATTCTTTCATTCATTCATTCGTTCATTCGCTTACTTACATACAATCTTTATCCATTCAGTCAGTTAGGCAGTCGGTGGTTTAGACATGCCTACCTATCTACAGTAGTGGCTTTACAGTTTCCATAGAATGAATGGTGAACAGGTGATGATGATGATGATGATGATGATGATGATGATGATGATGGAGATCTAAAATTCAACCGCAATGATAAGGAAACTACATTTTATTTTATTACGAAAGATTTATTCCCGCTCAAGTATAATTTAATATTTTTAACACATGTTCGTGAAACAAATCAAAGGTTAAATACACTTATTAAACACAGAAGAAGAAGAAGAAAAACTAAAAGGAAATCTTTCATACAAAGTTAGCATCTTCCTTTCTCTCTCTCCGTAATCCATAACAAGATGTGTGTGCGTGCGGTGTGTAATATATGGTATATGAGGGTATGGGTTTTGTAAAGTAAAATTCACATCCATTTCAGTTTGACGAAAATCAAATCAGAAAGCCAAAATGAGATCAAAACTTAAGTTGTCGCTACGGGGAAAAGAAGAAGATTTTCAAAACATAGATGAGTTGCGACTGGTTTAAAGAACTCATGAGATATGAGGATGAAAGCTGTGAAATGGTATCACAGTGGTTCAGTGAGTAACTTTTATTAACTTTTTCTAAGGTTCCCAAGTGCCGTTCAATGACAGAGAAGATGTTCTGTTGTCTCGATTATTCCTTGCCGTTACAGCTTCTGCAGAAGACGTTATGAGGTATTTCCAGATTCCGTGCAAATGCGTCTAGGGGTCAGTGTCACATTGTAATGGCTATTAAGTTCCTAAGATGGAATCGGATCAGGTTTAAAGCAAATTTTGTTCCACATACTTCACAATATAGGTTATTTGGCTCTCCAGTTCTTGACAGCTTGACGGAGCTATTATCCATTGATGTCAAGAATATAGCTTCGTTTATTAAGCTTTCGGGCTGGTTTCCCTCGTAGGGTGTTTGTGCTTTTAATGTGCAGCACTTGCGATGACCAATTTCTTACCTAGTGTGGTGGATCTCGATCAGTACAGGAACTGATTTTAACTGTGACGTTATAACGAGCCGCTATTTATGTTCAAAAGAGCTTTTGATATCAAAGCTACCACTCCAACCTGACTACCTATATCCGTATAAGGCCAGATAATTTTGGTCGCTATGCAAGTGGGTTTATCATGCCATTATTTATCTTTCTATTCATCTTTTGCAAATGAATGAATGCCTGTTTGTAGATAAATATTGATCTCTTGTATGAATTTAATTGAATTTTGCGTGGATTTATTTTTTGCAATCGCGTCCGCTTAGTTATTACCTTTAATATCTCTCTTCCAAAAATCTATATGAGCGAAGCCTTATGAGGTTACACTATATCTTGGGATCTAATTGGTCGCTTTACTGCCGATAATATGGGAACATCACCATACGATGCATCCGCATTCGCACAACGCCGTTCATTGCAACCCTTTAGTCGGGTTTACAACCTAGTTTCTCACCTCATTTATACATGAGTAACGGGACCCACAATTTAAAATGAACTCTGAATGCCAGATTTTTTTTTTGAGAAAGTTTTCATGGCCATTTTATTTACTCTCAGAGTTTTTGACAGAAGTCTTCTGAGAGGAAATCGCTGAATTAAAATTTTTTCATACTTTCGTTTTGATGTCTGACCTGAGGTTTGAAGCATGGCCTTACGTCTAATAAGGCAACACACTATCTACTAAACTACGGAGAGTTCGCTTTACTGCCAATATAGGAATATCACCATATGATATACTCCAGATTCACACAACGCCAAGCTTTATAGCCATTATTTCAGTCTCAATAGTAATCGAGTAGTGTAAGGGATAGCCTAAGATTTAGTTGTCCTCTAAGCATTTTATATTCGACTTTGATCGGGATCCATCACGGAATACTCCAATGTATACGGAGTCATTTAAATATTCGCAAATTTTATATGCAAAACATAAGATTCGCATGCCTAGTACCTTTTTTTATAATTTATGACGTTAAAGCGGCCCTGTAACTGTGCATTGAAATGGGAAGACACTTGATCTTTTATAATTCTGCCGATATTTTAATTTTCAAATATACAGTGAGCTTTAAAAGATACTGTACACTAAGGATAAAATTCAAACAATCATCAGACTCAACTTTTAACACTTAAGGAGAGTGCCCAAAAAATTTTGTCAATATTTTGAAATTTTTTTTTTTTTATCAATTTTACAAACTGCCAATGAAAGAATTTTAAAATAAAAATAACTGTAATTTATGTATTTTACTTCTTAATGTACAGTTTCTTTTGATGCTCATTGTACATGGACTTACGACAACATAACTTAGATTATGTCTTGGCCAGCATTGTGAACAATCCTACTGCCTACTGTCAATACCTATGCAAATTGGAATAGTTTGCATAAATAATTAAAAAAAAAAAAAGAAAAATCAATTAATTTCTTATTTAATTTAAAATAAATACGAAAACAAAAACAAAAACTAAAAGAAGCCCATTAAGTGAACGAATATATGCGAAATATGATGTCAATTTCTTTATTTTTATTGGCTGCACTCATTACATGCATATCACCATACATATGTCTTGTATGTATGTTACTAGTAGTTAGGGAATGCCCGGATGTATTCGTAAATGTAAATATTTCGCATAAATTTGTATTCTTAAAAAAAAAAAAAAAACAGAAGCTTTTTTCTTCTGCATAACTACACTGCATATGCCCCCAAAGGCGGAGCTTCTTAAAAGAATGTAATCAATACGTGTTCATGCACTTGAATGGCTATTTTTTTCATTTTTTTTTTCTCTCTCTGGTGCAGTAGTAATTAATTTCGTTTCTTTTTTTTTTGCTGTACAACAACGCATATATACATTATATTACAAATATTTTATTGATGGCAACTGAAAAGAAACATGGTTTCCAACACATGTTTTTCTCGCACAAGAAACGTTGACCTTTTTTTTTTTCTTCTTGTTGATTTCAATTATTAATGCCTTAATGAGAATCAGATAAAATACCTTAAGATATGGCACACAGTGTAAGTTTTGGGCCGCAATAACTGGACTTTATTAAACGATTACATTGTCAAACATTTGCATAAAAGCTGGCTAAGATATATAAGGCAACGTATGTAAAAGAATGTAAACTACGCCGGATGTAAAAATTGATTTGAAATAATTTTATTAATCATGAACGGGGTCGGTCGGGTCCATATTTTAAGACTCCATGTTGTACTACATTAGTTGTCAGGTATTGCAGTAAGAATCAATGTAACATAGCTTAAACAAGTCAAAAAATAGATTGAAATCCGAAATACTAGCAATAAAGCCATCAACATGTAGTTTTCTAGAGCTCGAGAGCAATTTATTTGCGATAAATTGCCTGCTAAACGCATATCGTTTCCATTCTTTACATTTCCTTGCGCGAAGAAAAACTTTCTTACCAAAAAAAAAAACTTACGACCAATTATGTAAGGTCATTACAACCCTTTGGCCATTTTTACGACCTAGCTTTTCACACCACCCATGATGTATCTCCTAACTTTTATCCCTGAGCGGCGGAGTCTATAGTTTAAGGTTGATTCCTAGCGACAAAGATTTGAAAAACCTTTCATGATAATTGTTATACTCTCAGCGTTTTTTTTTTTTTTTTTTGAAGTCACCATAATCTAGTAGGTAGTGTGTTGGCTTATTAGACGTGAAGTCAAGGCTCAAACCCCAGTTCGGACATCAAAAGGAAATACGAAAAAATATTTCTTCACCTATTTCCTCTCTGCAGATTTCTGATAAAAACTCTGAGATTAAATAAAATTGCCACAAAAAATTTCTCAAATCTCTTTCATTTGGAGTCCACTTTAAACTGTAGGTCCTGCCACTCATGTATTATTAACACATTCATCATAAATGGCGTAAGAAACTAGGTCGTAATCCTCACTGAAGGCTTGTAATGACCAGTTATGCTTGTGTGCATGTTTTTGCCACAAGTTTGCTGAGCGGAAGTCATATTTTCATTTTGTTCAAGGTGTCTGAGCTAGGGCCATGATGCCTAACAAGTGAGTTGCAGGATAGCGTGTGCCTTTAATTACGTTCTACCTTGAAGGCTTTGAACTGTCCTGCCTATTAGCAGAAGCCTCTCCTGAGGTGAAAGAAATTTATTTCACGGGATGTCAGCTCTTGACCAGCTCTTGTGTATTAACATCCTATCTACCAAACAATCGGGACCACAAAACTTTCCTTAGAAATTTACAAAAACATGTTGAAAGGAGTCGGCCTATCATCCGTTTGGTGCATAAACAGAATTTTTATGAAACTTTTAATTTCTTTTGCAAATTGCTCGGCAAAGGAAAATTAAAAAAAAAAAAGTTTAAACAACCAATACAACATTAACGACCAACTAAAAGAGGCATGTTGTGTTGTCGTTCTAAGGAACATCACAACAACTAAGCATATTAAATTACTATAACGAATCCTATATATACATACATACACGCATACATATGTACATGCATGTATATAGAGGTCAATATGTCCAGACATTGGGTATGTCTAACACGAAAATATGATCAAAATTATGGCGGTTCATTCAGGCATGAGATCATTACCATGTCGCTTTGTTGACTTCTTAAGAAATTCTCAAATTATTTTGTCTGTTGTAACATAAAACTCAATTGTTCTTTGAGTTTTTTCTTCTTCTTCTCGTTGTTTTTTTGGTAATTTTTTGGAGAAATTGGCGCCGAAAATGTCGTTTGTCATTTGAACATTGAAAAAAAAGGAGTAGATTGAGCAGAGAATCTTCCTTTTTGGTAAAGTTAAAGTGACCATGTGCATGACAGATTTGGAAAAAAGGAAAATAAGTCAGCAAGAGAGAAGATTTATTAAAAAAAAACAGAAACGGAATATTAATTTTGTTTAAGCGCATGTCATAGTTTAGGGCTTAAGTGTTGTGATTACAAGCAATAGTCTCCGTAGATTCCCATTCCATTGAGGATTAATTCAAGAACTCCATTTTTTCAAGTCACAATGCCTGGTAGAGCTCTCTTCTGAATAATGTGGTGTTTCTTGTCAAAAAACAGATCTCTGAGCAGCTTCTTGTTTTATTTTTCTCCTCAAAGCACGGTTTAGGGAATCAAACTGTAAGTACAGTTACTTATCGTCGTTAGAACAAATTCTAAATGGACGAGATCGATAGAATAAATTTGAGATGCTGTTGCTACGTCTCGAAAGAAATTAAAATTTCTTCAACGTATTATTACTGGCGATGAAAAGAAACTCCATGTTAACAGAAACATAGAAACGTACTCTGAGTATTAGTTTTTACAAGGCAAAGTGGTTTAAACAGATTGCATCGTGTGTATACAAATTGCTTCCTTTCCAC
>QOCX01001126.1:25522-46948 GCA_005959815.1 Sarcophaga bullata | reverse complement strand
CTGCTCCTACAATATGGCTTCTGGTATTTTCAATGCGCAATCTATTACTATTATAACTAAAAGGACACTTAAAGTATCCAACTGCGCATGACTTTCGGCCCCCTGAGATGGTAGTCTGGAACTATAAACCTTCTACAAACTCTTCTGCGTTTCCTTACAGATCTACGACAATCCCTCGGACAAGAAAAATGAAATGAATCGAATAGACCCCTATTTGGATCGAAAACTTTATCGAGGGCTAATGTAACAGGTAGCCTGGACCTCAAAGGAATAGATAAGCTTCAGTCAGTGGAATGACTGTTGTATTCTTCATGGTATTAAATAGTGATGAATGTGCCCCATCATATTACGCTAAGAGTCTTTGTTCGAATTCAATGAAAGCAAACAAAGTTTCATCATAGCTTACGAATTTAAAAAATTAAGGCTTCAATCCTATTTCAAATAATCCAGGAAATCCCCTTACATCTGATCCTTTAGGAAGGCGAACATCAACAACGAGCATCGTAGGTTAGTCTAGCAGCACTATCTTTAAGGGAAGGGCAGGCCTCAATGTGTAAAGTTTTTTACTGCTGCACAGAATACGTTTTCACGGAGAGCATTATATCCAGGCAATGTAGCTGGTAACCCTATCATTCTAGAACTAGATGTGTGTGTGCCAGCCTTATTTGATAGTCATGCAAATTTAAAATGCACAAATGAGATTTGAGCAGATCAACACTTTTAAGATTGCCTAAACGTAAGTGCAGAGACGGTGAATGGAATTTAATCATGCATGGAATATTCATAGCAGGTTCCAAATTCTTAATTTCGTGATCACCTAATTCGTACTAAATGTTAATACGGTAAAGCAGTCAAGATAGAACAGCCAAGCGGTCTAATAGAAGAGTTGACTTCATTGGTATCACAAGATTGTAACTCCGCTATTCAATATTTACTCAGATCCTATGGATAGTGCTTGGGGAAAGAATTATGCTTTAGTTTTTGCCTCTGCTATTTATTTGGATGTTCCAGAAACACAAACGCATCCTGTATAGGATGTGGTTTGAAGATATAACAACTCAGGCGTCAATGGAAGACAGGAGGTTAATGGGTTGATTAAACCTGGACCTGGCCGTGTGTAACAACTTTGAAAAGGTTAGAATTATTCTTTATTTTTTGCCCCTGCCGTTATTTCTAATGGTCGAGAAACTTAAATGTGGTTTGAAGAAATGCTAGCTTATGCGCCAATGAAAGGCAGGAGGGGTAATAGGTTAATTAAACCTCTAGCCGCCTTAGTAATTGCATAAGAAATTCCTAAATACAGTACAACCCTTCAGTCAGAATTACTTGTGACCCTGTTGCTCACACCACTTGTGTTTTGCGTGTTTTTATGCATGAGTGGTGGATCCTACATTTGAAAATCGACATCCGTGTGACAGATTTTTTGAGAAACTTTTTTAAATGCAAACTTTATTTAGGTTCGCGAGTATATTTGTCAGAAATCTGCTGAGAGTCACTAGACGATAGAAATATTTGCTTTCATATTTCATTTTGTGGGAGATGTCTGATGACCTGGGGTTTGAACCTAGGCCGAACATATAATAAAAAGCTACACCCTACCTGCTAGATTACGGCGACTATGCACTGTTCAGTTAAATAAATTGGATACGGTCCCCTTATATAGAATGCTTAACATTCAAGCATATCCTGTTACCAATACTGAAAAATCAATGCGAAAAATATTTTTAAAAACCCTCCATGAATTTCTCACATTTCCTTATTGAAATTGATTGAAAAAGAAAATCTAGAAACTGAGGCAGTAACTCGTTATGAATTCCGTTTTAATGAAGCGAATATTAAAGCAAATATTATATGAAATGCAATGAGAAAATTGCTCCATTACAGCATTATTTGCCTAAAAGTATGCAATAAAAATTTGCATCATACTCAGGGGGGAAAAAAATTGAAGAAAAATATCAAAAAAGTAACCGGAAAATAGTGGCCAAAAATCGTCAATTGATAGAAGAAAAAAATGTTTATTACTCTTCTATTCCGTTTCGCATACACTGGCACGAAACGGGGACACAGAAGGCAAAAAGAGCAATACACAAGTAAAATAATTGAGAACAAATATTTTCGAAGACTTGTTCGTTGGTCCTTCTTTTTTTGCTCTTTTGTTGGCAAATTGTTCTCTTAACTCCAGCCAAAATAATAAAAAAAAAAACCGACCGAAACGAAATTTTTTCGCTTTAAAACCCTGCTGCTGCGTGATTATATTTGCAACTGATGTTAGAAATATTTACCTAAGCGATGTTCGTTCACTAAAATGAAAATTCCTGGAGGCCAAGAGGAGGTGGTTTATGTATTCCTTCTCGTTCACTATTTTACTCTTGGCATTCTCTGCGAGTGTAATTTTTTAGCTGGCTTGTCTTTTTGATGCTGATGCTGCTGCCCGCTGCTACTACTTCTGCCTCATTTTTTAATATCACAACGATTTTTTTTTTTAATTTTTCAACATTTTTTTAGACGAGAAATTTAAGGAGTAAGTCAACGTAGAGATTTTCTTTTATATTTCCTTTTTCTTGCCACATCAAATATTATCAGCCGTTTAATATCTATCGTGTGGTATAAGCAAGTCAAAATTGAATTTTCTTGAGCGTTTCATTCCCCATCGCGAGTTGCCCTCTAAAATAAATTGACGTAAAAAGCCAATGAATGTGGTTGAGAAAACAAAGTTAAACTGCTGTATGTGCCGTGCCGTGACGAGCATTGTTTGTAGAAATGAAAACTTAGAAGGAAAACCATAAAGTTTTTACTTGCTTTCTCCTTGCTTGTCTAATGAAAAACTTTTGCGAATAAAATTGAAAGATTTGGTTACAAATATTTCATATTGCGAGGGCCGATTCTAAAGAAAATGCAAAACAAATTTTCTAAACTCCTTCTGACTCCAACACAGTGCTCGAGATTCAAACAATACCGAAAGAAAATAGAATCTGTGATAGGCAAGGAAAATGAAGTCCAGCAGATGCTAGTGTTTTGATTAGAATTTGAGAGCGGGCCTTCATTATTGCAAATGATGGAGAATGTCAGAAAAAGTGATGAAGTCCAGTTCACAGTGTTTTGGCTTATTAGATGTGACGACATATTCAACGTAATGACAGTTTCTCAGCAGCCTTGTAGCAAAAACTCTACGATTAAATCAAATTGCCATGAAGTTTTTCAAAAATCTATCTTTCGGCATCAAAGTCCACTCGTGGATGAATGGCTGGTTTGCGAAACTAGGTTGTGATCCTGACTAAAGAGTTGTATTGAAAAACTAAGTAATTTTCGCGTTGATGAAGGAAAGCAAAAAATAATCCGTTTGCCTCAGAAATCTGCTTGGCGGAATCTACAGTTTAAAGTCGAGTCCGGACGACAGATTTTTGAGAAACTTTTCATGGCAATTTTATTTACTCTCAGAGTTCTCTGGTGAGAGGAAGTCGTCGAAGAAATATTTTTTTTTCATATTTTCGTTATGATGTCTGACCCAGGGTTTGAACCGTCAAAACACACTACCTACTAGACTACGACGACTACCGCGTACACCGAAAGGTTTATTCCAATATGATACGTAGTAGAATACTTTTCGCTTTGAAACAGAATATTGATTTCGATGTCAATTCTTACGGAGAATGTTGTTCCCAGGCAATGAGACAGGGCAACCCTATCATTCTAGAATATGCTACTTATTCTCTTAGATGAAAAATTTGCGACTTAAATGAAGCAAAGAAGTATTATGAAAGTGTAGAAAAGCCCTATAACGACCCTACGTTGGTTAAAAAAAAATAGAAAAAAAGTAACGATGCTCACGTCGCCCTTGAGGGATGACAAAATGTGTGAAACAGACGGGGGAAGATGGGAAGATCAATAAATTATGTAGGTAATAGAGTCACCCTTAAGTTGAATTCTAAGTCATGAGACAACAAATATGAGCAGAAAAATAAACAGAAGGAATAAGCAGGGAGGATTCACCTCTATTGATAGGACCATAGTCGTTACGTGGAATGACAAGCGATGTTTTGAAGGCTTTTAAAGTCGTAACGCAAATGAAGAGATGTGAAGGTTCAATTCCTAGCTAAATAGGTTTGAAATAATTTGCGTTGAGTAATTACAATAAGAAGGGATTTGGATCATGTTTCGAACTACTCAGGCCTTTTGATTAGGCCCTATAGACTCAAAGAATAGGGATTGCTTGAAGTATAATGTATAGATTCTCTAGTGAGAAGTATATATCACATACATATTTGGAGCTTGTAATACATTTAAAAAGGAAATGGATCAAGAACCAGGTAGAGAGTTACCCCTACTGACATTGAATAACCTCAGGTTTGTCAAGGCAATAGGCTTGGGCGAGACCTACAGTGGATGAGGATAGTGTAATAGCATTGTATATATAGTCATAGTACTCCAGCGGCTTTACAATGACAGGGGGAACTAGACCTTTATAGAAATTTCAATATCTGTTAAGAACACAATATATTTGTTTACACTGATCTTGTAAGACATACGGTTGAACAAAATAACTTCGGGAGCATACTGTAGGATCTTTAGCTCAGCGAATAGCAGAGCTCAATGAGAGCTCCCACCCTGCCCATGTGATCAGTTTATAAAGATTGGGGAAGAAAGCTGAAATTTGTCACGATACTCTGTCTTGTAATTGCTTTATGCGATGCGCTGCTATTACGAAAATTTAAATTTTTATTTTTCAGCCTAAACGAAGACACTTTTTCTTTTGAATCCTTAAATCCCTTTTCATCGTTTAGTATTAAAAGAATTACAAGCTTTGCATATATCCTTTTTAAATTTTTTTTTTATATCGAAAATCAATTTATTACCTGCAGCAAATAATAATTATGCTAAACGATCTCTTAAATTTATAAAATTTAAACCCCTTCCATTATGCTATTAAAACAACGATTTATATAATTTGCCTTAATGTATGCTGCAATAAAAAACAACAAATTATATACTTATGCCTGGTATATTTAAAGTAGATTAAAATAATTAACATACTTTTAGGTGTTTGTTAATAATAGGGGTGAGTGCTATTAAGCATATAATTATGTTGAAGACTAAAAGTAGGCTTATTAAGCAATTAATTTTGTCATACATGGTACGAAAATTAAAAAAAAAAACGCATGAAAAATTTATGCAAATTAAATAAATGAAATGTTTTGTGTATTCACACTATGCTGAAACGCCTTAAAGTAAGCTTTAATATTTAATAGAACTTGAAGGAAAGAAAGTTAAGGAATTAATTGTTTTACGTGCAATAAAACCTACATTTTCAAGTCTCGTTTTTTTAATCGTATTGCCCGCCCCAGTTTCCTTGAGTTCTTTCTTGTTGTGTATATTTTTGTTGTTTTCCTAAAAGTATACTTCAACATTTTGTCACATTTTGGCAACAAAATGAAAAAAATCAAATACAATTTAATTATCACTGTCAAACACTTTCAAATGCAAACAACTAAATGTCATCAGCTAAAAACTATTGTCAATTATTTACGGCTCGTTGACGATGATGTTTTAAATTAAAAAAAAAAAAATAGAGAAAAAAAATGATGACTATACTTTGCCTTGCAATTGCATGCCTAAAAGCAGGCTAATGTTTTCTTTCTTTGCTATGGTAGATAAATTTGCCCTACATTAAAGCGAATGGCATGACAGAACAGATTACAGCCATTGTAAGACAAAACAAGGTTAATGAGAATGAAATTCTTTGTAGGAACAATTTCTTTTAGGTAAACTTGGCACATGGTCAATACTAGCCTTAAGATGTATCAGTAACAATTGTGGTCAATTTCGTTGGCTCTGAAGGGGGCTTCAGGAAATCCAGTCACCGATTTAAGGTTTTTTTTTTTTATAAGAAAAGGGCGCAATGCAGCAGTTTAATGCTGTTAAAAGCAGTAGACTCTTGAGAGTTTGACCGAGTAAAGAACAACAGCATCTTGGTTTTTACCAGAAATTCAGACAGGCTCCTTACGAAGGTAATTACTGGGCAACATATGACTGGACGTAAGTTTAGGCGAGCGAGCTATCTGGATGCTTGCATTACGTGATACAGTATTACAATACTATCTGCATGAAAGTTTTACTCCATGGAAAACTGAAAAGCCTTGCACTGTTGCATGTCCTTTAAGATATCAGCTGTTCTAATTGGATAAGGGAACTACGAGGAATATATTTTGAACTAGATTAGGGAAGAATGCCGCTCTTAGGATATCATCAAGGGTTTAAGTCTTCCAATTGAATTCACTAGCACCTAGCAACTCGTTCAGCCTAGCCTAACCATGGGGTTCGCAGCGCCATTCAGATTTACTTCTTTCTGAGAAAGTCATAGAGAGTTTTATTTCAAGCTTTGCTAGACTAATGACTGCAAGCATATAGGGTGTTTCACTCATGAATATATCAAGTGGTGGTCAGAAGAAATAGGTTTTTTTCTCAATTGTATTTTAAAAATTTGAATTACGGTCACTATGAGGGTCCTGTGATCGGTTTTCATTTATTTTTCTTTAGAAAGTTGAAAATCATGAGTGGATCCCTCTATCGTTTATATATCACAACTCGGAACTGGCGATTGGTATCACTTCCAGAAGTTGCCAAATCACTTTTCAAATTCTGTACTCTCCTTACTGGCTTTGTGATTATCCTGCTTTAATCTCAAAGTAAAGTGATTATACTGCTCGCAGTGCTTCGTTTACGTATATATTAGGTTCAGATGCCATCAATATTTCTCACAAACCGCACTTTATATCGACCCGATAGAGGGCATAGGGCCCCTGAGCAGGCATCATCAGACGGGCTATTAAATTGACACACATGTGTATTGCAATCCACTTAATGTAATTATAAACGATCGCTCGATAGCAGTCCAAATTTAGAAATCAAACGCTGTATTTGCTTCTCACAACCCGCCAAATCCAAATTTTATGTTCACACTGAGTTTACCATGTTGAACCTATCATTACACTCACTGCGTCATTGCAAGTTCAACGTTTTTCTCCTTTCGTAAGTAATCGCATCCAAATCCATCCACACGTCCTGTTAGACACTATGTTAGCGGACTAGGGTCACCTCTCTCATAATTACGATTTACGCCCACTTAATTCTAAATGTTTGTAATTAATTTGCATATCGAGCAAAAGAATTTTCACGAATTTAATTTCATTTGTTATCGGCTGAGTATTTCTTGGATCCAAGGCGAACGTATTAGGTTTTGCGACCATACAACTGAGATCGGGGTTAGTATATTAGTCGTCCCAATAGTCCATTGATGGAGTCTACCTACAGCTTATCATCGTTAAAAATTGGAAGCAAAATTGACGAGAAATTTGAAGTAAAATGTTGAGTAAATTGTGTTGACGTGAGGTTACGGTTTAAACTCAAGGGCTGACATCTCTAACAAAACGAAAATCTTTCAGCAGACTTCTGACAAAAAACTCTGAGAGTAAAAGAAAATTTCAATTAAAAAGTTTCTAAAAAAAATCTGTCGGTCGGAATCGACTTTAAACTGTAGGTCTCTCCACTCATGTTTAAAATTAACACACACATTATGATGGGTGCTGTAAGAAGCTAGGTTGTAAACCTGACTTAAAGGGTTCTAATGACCAGTTATGTAGATATGCAGTCAAGTGTGGATAATGGTGAAATTAATCTAGTCTATAGCGCCTATATTAAGTCTGTTGTTACCAACATGAACTCGTGTCAATAAAAAGAACGAATAAAACAAGAGATAGAGAAAGAACTTTAATTTGTCAATTGTTGAACATTTGTTGAGTTTTAGCTGCCTTTCTTCTTCTATTTTTTCATTTATTTTATTTCTTTCGATTTTAGTTTTTCTGTTTTAATTGTTGCAGATAGGAAGAGAGGAAAGAAAACAAGGAAAAACATCAAAGTCTTTGAGGAGAATATTATTGTTATTGCTGTATGCCATCACTAGCAAACCATTACCATAGCCATAGCCAGCGTCATCGTAGTCATCGTCATCGTGATCGTCATCATCATCATTATCATTCATCTTCATGAATTAGCCAAAGGCCATCTTTTCAAACAAATTGCAACAACGATGACGACAACAAATACAACAAATAAAGGGAAAAACTAGAACATAAAACGTGCTCAATTGACAAACTAAAACGACACATATTGTCTACACAAACAACGCAACGTCTTTTTTCCCTTGGTTCTAACGAATTTTTTTCCTTTTTCTTTTACTTGTCCTATGCTTCGACATCTATCTTCTGCTGCCTTCTCTCATACTTTCAATTTCAATTTCTTTTGGAAACAGCAACAGCAAGGCCTCGACTGACTTACAAGGGAAAGCCAAGATAAAAAATTTGCAAAAAAAATGCGAACTAAAGTTAGCAGCAATATTTAGCTGAAGAAATTGCTAAAGAGGGCACAATAAAATGAAATTGGTCCACAGTACGTGTTTTCTTTCTCTTTTTTCTTTTTATTAAATATTAATAGAGAGAATTTTTTTTTAAATTTTAAAGCCTACTTTTAGATGCTTTAGAAAGCTAGAAACAAAATATTCATGAAAGATTAATTCTCCAAAGATAAGAACAATTTTTTAAAATTTAAATTTGAAAATAAATACGCAATCAGACGTACTCACACCATGCTTACACTTGTTTTTAGTATTTCAAATTACTCTCACACACACACACATACTAACGCTTACACTAACACTTATTGACTCTCCCATAAATACAATATTTTCAGATTTTTATCTAAAAAACCTTAAATAACCTGAATTAGTAATTTTTAATACCTTTTTTTTTCTTTCTGTAGAGGGATTAATGGCTAGTAATTTTAATTAAAATTCTGCATAATTTTTTCTCTCGTATTTTTTTTTTGAAACAAAAAAGTCTGTTTTTAATTTGAAAAATAATTTTTTTCCAACACACAATATGTTGGTTTTTTATATAAAAATTTTGATTTGTTGTGTTTTTTACTTTTTTTTAAGTCACACTCCTAAAAATATACTTCGTTTTATTTTTAAAACACTCACGACCTTTTGGTTCACTGATAAGATTCAAACTGACACGAAAACATGCCAAAACACCACTACATATGCAGGCAAGTAATAGAAAAACAAAACAGAAAAAAAAGAGAAACGAAATAAAGTTTGTTTATACACAGGCACACTCACACACACACACACACACACACACACGCACATACACGCATACAACAAATTATATACAAGCTCTCCAAATAGTAGCTTTTCTCGGTGAGACTGAGAGATTTTCTATTATACATACACTCTCTAGTATTGCAAAAAGAGGGTTGCCATTGTATTTAAATTTCCACAACAAATAAAAAAAAGAAAAAAGAGCACGTAAATACCTAATCTTCTACAAGGAAATTGAATGCCGTCATTACTTAGTTACCCAAGTGTAGAGACCTTCCCGAAAACTGTGTTGCAGAAGTCTTGACAACTACACGTTATAACCTAAAAACTGCCTAAGTGATTCGTGGCTAGGCTTCAAAGACATGGACTGAATACGGTATAGTAATCGGTTTTCTAAGAATAATAATCTCTTAGGATAATACGTGGATTATGTCAGAACAGAAACTTGGCACAGATGTGTTTCGGTATTGTTTTTCAAAAGCTAATGGCATTTATTCTTACTAACATCGAACAGTTGCCTGAAGTTAGTCAAGGTAATAGAATCTGGGGACATATTACAGGGGTGGACCCTAAAAAAACTGAAGGCAATACAATATATCGCCTGAATGCAGTGCCTTCAGTATCCAGACACAACATCAATAGTAAAACTAATATTCACGATGAAGATGGGATACAGAGAGGCACTCTTCGCCCGCTAGGTAGAGAGTAAAAAAAATAATTTTTATAACACGACAGGAAATCGATAATATTTATGGAATTTTATCTACTTTGTAGGCAGGCCTGTCGACTAGGCATCCCCCCACATTTCTACAAAAAGCTTTGAGCCAGAAGAAAAGGGCCGTCTATCATTTAAGATCTCACTTTCTAGGACGTATTTTTGCACAATGAACAGTTCTGAAGAAACCATTGGGCGACACAAATCCGATTAAATCAATTGACCACGAAATCTAGGATCTACATCATTAGTAATCCGAGACGAATTGAATAAGAATGAAGAAGAATTATTGGTAGTACCTCCACTTTTAGGGTCATTCCAGACCGGAGAATTTCACAGAAAGTAAGTACAGTTCTATGAGATTTTTTTGAAAGACGCGGCTTAAGTGGCGTAGGAAAGAATCCTATAAGCAGTACCAGAATGTGGAGCCTAAATGTTTTTCTAGCAGTAAATCTAGGCAATGTAAGTCGTGAAAACAAAAAAGAATATCGAAATTGGCCTTAGGGCGAAGGCCAATATGTAAGTGCAGTACTACCTGTACTGGAAGGAAGACCAGTGAATCAACGAAATTGCAAAGTTAAATAAAACTCGTTCTCAATGCAGAAGTACAACAGAAAAAGTCTACCCAGTAATACGAAAAAGACAGTAGTTCGACAAGCAGCATTTGCATCCTAATAATTGGAACAATTAGGTATGGTTTGACCAAGCCGACAAACCGAGCTCTCCAGTTTGTTAGGTTAGAATGAAAAAATAGTATAAAGATGGGCACCAAAGTCCTAAAATTTTTAATTAAACAGGTTAAAAGGGCTCTAATGAAACTTTCGACGAACTGACTGTAGACCAACTGGGATGACCTATCGCTTGTATTTATTTCAATAAAAATTTCTGGTTCTCACATAAAATAAAAATCACTTTTGTTTGAAATCTTACTGCAATGGCAGCACTGTTCACAACTATGCACTATAATTGTGCTTGCCATTATTGTTTACAAACAGTACAGTATATTATAGAGACTAAACTTTCTCTTCCTCCTCTCTCTCGCTCACTCTCTCTTTCTCCATGTAGTGGATAAAAAAAAAACAAACAGAAACATTATAAAACTTAAAAACAAAAAAAGCGTCATAAGATGCTGCAGTGTTTACAAAAACAAATTTTAAGTACAAAAAAAAACCAAAGCTAAACTAAGGCTGCTAAATATTAGAGAAAGAGAGAGAGAGAGAGAGAGAGAGAGAAAGAAAAAAATCTTCTTTAAAAACAAAAACAAAATGTCGCAATATAGCCTTCTGTAGTTGTATTTTTCTGTCTTTGTTTTGCTGTTGTTGCTATACTTATAGTACTTAAATGCGTCCAGCTTTTTAAAAGCTTTTGTTTATTGCGTGTGTATATGTGAATAAGAGAGCATAACTATTTTACATCCTTGCACATACACATTCACAATATATATGCATGTGTATGAGAATTAAAGTACAACAAGCAAGAGAGAGAGAGATAGAGAAAGAGAGAGAGGAAAAAGAGAGAACGACTTAAAAACACAAATAACTTTGAGGTAGGACATCTGTGTATAGGGCAGGCATTAGCATCATATCGTATAGATTTACGGTTATTACTTTTAAGGAAAGCTTTGTGAACAACACAGGCAAGCATTGGAATTTTGTTAAAAGCTTTGACCAGCAGCTTGAAGGTATCAAATCATTTAGAGTGGTTGACTCGGTAAGCTGCCTGTGCTGTCCTAGAAGTTAGAGTATCTGTTTTTAACACACCTAATTGGTCATACAGCCAGGAATACGAACTAGTTTCTCAGACCTTATATTATATTGTGTGTGTTAGTTTTGTACATGAGAGGCGGGACTCACGGTTTAAAGTCAATTCCGAACGACAGATTTTTGAGAAGCTTTTCATGACAATATTAATTACTCTTTGAGCTTTTGCCAGAAGGCTACTAAAAGACATTAGACGAAAGAAATATTTTTTTTTCGTATTTCATATCTTTGAAGATGTCTGAGCTGGGGTTTGAACCGCAGTTCATGCTTAATAAACCAACAAACTACTATTACACTACAGGGAATACTGCTTCTAATAGCACTGTAAAAAATGGCAAGGTCTATGGCAAGAAGGTCTTGTAAGTGGTGTAAAGGTCTCTAAGCCTGGGTCTCTAATAACCAATAAACCGACCTACGTATGTACGAATACCGGCCACGTGATTTGGTTGGTGCAGTTTAGCTGTATTGTTTAGCCTGTCGTTATATTGCATTACGAAAATTAATATTCTTGCAGAATTAGCGAATATGAGGTCCATATGAGGTCAATTGCGGAGATTTTAACAACAGAGAGTGACCCAACTGACTGAATTGGTGAAGAGTCGAGTCAGGGCACTCTCCCTGAAATAAAAACTCACTCGTTAGAATGTCCTTAAGGATCATTGAAGTCAAGATGCTGCAACTGCTTCGCAATTATTGTTACAGTTGCTATAGACAACATCAAACTGGTATTTCGGAGCCAGAGTATATGGAGATTGTACTACATTCGGCGTGTAAAAAAGTGGAACCACAACTAGAACACACAGAGCATGACTATTTAATCTAATCGGCACTAATTTTAAAAATTATTATACGGGGAGAAAATTGATTTCAAGAAAGTTGCCAGAATAGCAAAAATGCTTAACAGCCTTTGGGTTTACGACTCAAATCACATGGACATCAGGTCAGTTATTACTGCTTACAATAGCTGTTAAAATTTCTTTACATAGCAAATTTAAAAAAGTCCCCTCTTAGACGTTTTAAGCTTTGCATATCGTAATGGTTGTGAAATTGTATAAAATAGGCTCTTCAAACTTACGTTTTGACTTTGCATATCTTAACGGTTGTGAAATTGGATAAGATAGGCTTTTCTTACACAGAGAAATTGAAAATATCCTTTTAGAAACAGTCTTTATCCTTTTTGCTCTTTATACCGCCTTGCAAGCTTTAAAAAGCTTTTGAAGCTTTTTAAAAGAGCTTAATTTGTAAACGGGTTCTAAGATTAAATAGTGACTTAAAATCTTCAAGTGGAAAATGTTTAATTTGTACAACAGATGGCGCACTTATTATGTGGTACTTGGTTAAGGTATGGAAATCAAGCTTCCGAATTCCATATTTAGGACACAAAAAATTTTATTGAATAAAGATACGTAGCTTTAGAGACACTGTTAAAACAGTTATTTAGCAACATCAATGGTTATGCGGATTATTTCATAACAATGTCTCGAGAATAAAAGCCGGCTCGAGTAAGAAAAGGTCTTCGGTTCGGGACACAACTGTAACATTTTGCTTAGCATAGGAGCAACTCGGATACTTCGGTTTTAAACAAAGGCACACTACTACCTAACCATTGGACTTAAGCTTTGGTTTAAGGCAAGAATCATTATGCTGCATTGCGTGCTGTATGTGTTTGTTAGCTCAATTGACAAACGGGGAATTACTTGGCGTACTCAAGATTGTTTTATTTAAAGCTCACATACATAGGAAGAGGAAGAATATAAATCTGTTCCCCATGTAGGCTCACTTATGATGGGGATGTGAAATTATGCTTATGATGGAGATGTTAAATTCTGAAATTCTGTAGTCAGTTCAGTCAGCACATGGCTGAAGATATGCTGGAACTCCGAAGACACAAAGGCGAAATTTAATATGAGAAAGTTTTAAAACTATCCAGCCCTCCGGGAAGTAGTACCGTAAGGCAGTCTCGCAGAAGGAGAGTGGTCGAAGAATATAGGGGGCGGGATTAGTACGTAGACACTAAAGTGATGGCGAAACGTGAACACTTATGTTGTGTTTTGAAGGCTACAATCCCCGGCTCAAGAGAAAAATACCTGCATGGTCCACATGACAAATAGAGCACCGTTGAGGGTAAACTGCTCTTGGGAAAATTGGCAAATCATTTGAGGGACTACATATCCCACAATTCGAAGTGTTTTCCTAGTTTCAGTGTTCATCAGCTGTGAAGTGCCAATTGGCAGAAGGGAATGTTTGTTAGGATGTTTTGTAGGATACATTATTCTACAGTACAATCGGTCACCTGGTGACAGTATTTTAACAACTTTAGGCAGCAATACAAACTGTATAAATAGACTAAAACTCTCATACGCTCATACATTGCTCTTACCAAGGAAATAGGAACGACATTAATACAGCAGAGCACTTAAAATTCTGTTGGCCCATTCAACATAGTGCTGAAGTCTAGACTCTCTAGCCTATCTCCCCCTTTAAATGTCCTCTGAACAGAGGTCTACCATCTTCAGTAATCTTTCTCAACAGGACAGGAAGTATGAATAAAATAATGTGGAGTCTACATACTCCTTAAAGACAGGTATTGGGATAGAAGTGGGAGTGTTGGGTCCAAGGATAAAACATCGATATGCTCTCAACAGAAATCTATGCTACTGACAGACAAGCAAGTGAAATAGGGTCACCCATTGCAAGCTACAAGTACTTGTGGGAATTTATGATAAAGAGCAGGCAGATGAGCATGTGAGGAGGTGAACTTCTCTGCCACTGGTACAGCCAGATCCTTTCTGTGGAGTAAAAAGAGAAGTTTCGACGTGGGCGCTCTAAGGCGACTTAAAAACTTCTTTATTGGGAATACTATAGAAGGCACTGAATATGACCACAAATCTGTCTTCGAACGAAACCCCACTTTGTTTTTTCTAGTAAGAAATTTATTTCACTAAACGATGCCACAACTTCTGTAGTAGTGCTGTAGGCAACATGTAAAGTACCAAGCGAAACAGAAATTCTCTTTTCCCAATTAAATTTCAAGGCTCAATTAAAACCAAAACCAAAAGCTTAATATTACATAAGAAAACTTAAAAAGGCTTGTAAGTTTCAATAATTGAATCTCTCTTTCTCTCTCTCTGTCTCTGTCTCTCTGTTGCTTTGCTTTTGAAAATACATTTTCAACCGTAATCAACTAATTGAACTGAAAAAAGATCCTTTTCGAACGATAATAAAATTTTTTCAACATAACCTACTGGTCAGTCCATATGGCAGCAACAAAAAAACAAAACAAAAAAAAAAAACAGGATTTTCTTTTAATTTGTTTGATATTCTTTAACTTGCAACAATTGTGGCAACCATATCATCGCATGCAAAGAAATGTAAATTTCTTTTTATCTTTTGCTTTCATTTTCTCTTTTTTTTTCTTCTGCCTTTGAAATCCTCTATTTGGTAGTACCTCTCTCATATTTTCCCCTTTCCGCCCCCATTTTTTTGGGTCTCTTTGGACCAAGAAAATAAATACAATTTATCTGCATCAGTATCTGTATCTGTATCAGTGAGTGTATGTGTATTGTGTATTCCATTGCTCTAAACTCTAATGCTTTACTTTGCTGGTTCATTGAACAGAATTTTAGCAAAAACAACAACAAAACAAAAAATTTTTTTTAAACAGGGAGAACAAAACACATACACTAAAAAAAAAAGTACAAAAAAATTAAATAACGAAACAAATGACAGTGATGACTACATTGATAAGAGACAAAGGAAGAGAGAGAGTGAGAGAGAGAGTTAGTCAGATAGAGAAGAAAACTCCACATATGGTGATGAATGCAGGTGATAGGTAGAGTTTCCAAACTTGTTTTTGGTGGTTATAAAGAAACGAAAACATATTTCTCCTGAAAAAAGTACTTTTTTACCTTTTCACAAAAACCATCTTTTACAAAAAGTACTTTTTGTGAAAAGTACTTTTAAACTGTAGGTCCCCCACCACTCATGTATAAAATTAACACACACAACATTAGTTGTGTATTAAACTAGGTCGTAATCCGGACAAAAGGGTATTTCTGAAGGATCCAAGAAGGGGTCTTGGAGCAGGAACAAGAGTTTGTACCTCCTGATATGCAAAATACTGTTTGAGAGATCGCCTTTCGATCACTTGCTAGAAAGATTAAGTTTTCCCGCTATTGAGGTCCTGGTTAAGTGGAAATTCTCGGCAATGAACAACAAGACAATCAGACGAGGAGGTAAGCTTCAACACTGCTTGGGACCACCAGAACCCTTTTGTGAAGGGGAAGGAACTGATGTTGGGAAGGGTTTACACAAAGAAACATATGATAAATAGAGGAAAATATTCTTCTCAACTCAACAAGTGAAGGCAAACGAAACTTTTGTAGAGAAACAACAATAGGGGGAGACTAACCTGATGAACATTTATTCTGAAAGGAGGTTGTCTCGAGAGCAACAGGTAGATTCTGTTACGATGGGATTGAAAAATCTGCATACATTATGAAACATTTGGTAAATGCCAGGTGCGGCGCAAGGAATTGTAATTGCTGACATTAAGCAACATCTAGAAATTTGTCAGTAAGGCAATCGGCTTCTAGGAGACATTATAGGAATACCCTAAAAATTTTGAAGGGGAGTAAAATATAGCATAGTATGTACAACAGTAAATGTACAATTTGTTGAAAGGTATTTCGTATAAGAAAAAGTACTTTCTGTAAACAAGAACATTTAATTAAAACGTGCATCTTGTGAAAAAGTTTTGTTGCCATTACTATTGATTACTTCTGTTGGTTAGTTTTCTATGTGTTTTGTTAAAAATTATTGGAAAATAGGACTTTTTGTCATAAAAAAGTACTTTTTATTAAAAATACTATTCACAACAAAGAATACAGGAATAAATGAAAAATTGCGTTTAAATCGCACTTTTTTTTTTTTTTTTAAATTAAAGACATAAAAGGTACCAAATATTGAAGAACTTACAATATGAAGATTGTAGATAGCTCTCGCGTATGTCGCAATATTAATATGGTTACTATAAACAAAGCGGAAATAGTGATATTCGCTCAAATGTAAGATGTAACTAAGAAAAAGTACTTCCTGTACAAAAATGTACTTCTTGTACAAAAAACACTTCTTGTATAAAAAGTACTTCTTTTTTAAAAACATTACCAAAAAATACTTCTTATTTAAAAAAAGAACTTCTTGAACAAAAAAAGTACTTCTTGTATAAAAAAAGTACTTCTTGTACAAAAAATGGTGCTTTTTGTAAAAAAAAAGTATTTCTCTTACGAAACATAAAAGAAAGACAATACTTCACTTCGCTTACAAAATTCGACAAGGTTCTGTTAGGCTATAAAAAGTACTTATTAAACAAAAAAGGATACTTTTTGTACAAAAAAAGTATTTCTCTTACGAAACATAAAAGAAAGACAAAACTTTCCTTCGCTTACAAAATTCGACAAGGTTCTGTTAAAGTACTTATTGAACAATAAAGTACTTATTGAACAAAAAACTAAAAAAGTACTTTTTGTGTCAATTAAAAAGAAGTGTAGTACTTTTGATAAAAGCATCAAAATAAAAAAAATTACAAAATGTAAACAAAACTTTCTGTAAAATAAAGTAAAAAGTACTTTCTGTTGAATTAAAAGTTTAAAAGGTACCAAACCTTGGGAAGTTAAATACGATATCCACAATATCGACACTACACTGAGTTTGCGAGAGACTGGGAGACTGATGGAATTCAATTCCAATAAATATTTCTTTCAGCGTAAATTACATAAGTCTATGAGCCATGAGATGTGGTCCCCATCAATATAACTCACATTTAAGAATCCCTTCCCCCTTTTGATTATGTTTTTATGAACAATTTTTTTTTTTTTTTTTTTTTTTTTTGTTGGTTGCATTTAAAAATGTCCTGTGACTGCCGGTGTATTTGTTTGTCATTTTTATGTGTAGTTTTACAAATGTATTCAGTCAGGCATTGCGTGACAAAGTGGGAGAGAGAGAGAGAGAGAGAGACCAACCAGCAATTCATTTCTCTTGTCACTGTGTCACAAACGAATAAACGAATGAGGGAACGAACGGATGTAACCGAATGACGGGGTATGAGTTGATGTTATTTTGACAAATGACATGTCAAACAATGTGAACTTTAAACATTCATTTGTGCAATACAACAATAATAACACAACACAACACGACGCACCAAAAATATGTTGTACGTGATGTTATAGATGATGATGATGATGACGACGACGATGATACATAAAGATACTCCCAACCCTGATGAAATCATTTGAAAACATAAAACACAACGAACACAGCCATACACAGTCATCCAGCCAAGACAAGTCACCCACCATATGCCATCAGGCAACCTGATGATATTTTGTTTGTGGTTGGAAATCTGTTTCTGTAGATGATGATAGGGGGAAAGGGGACAGTTATTCAAAGAGAGAGAGGGAAAAGATTGTTTCAATGAGGCAAAAATTGAAATCAAAATGAAAATTTGTTTTCAAGATTTACCTGTACACACTGTTCGTTTTTTTTCCTGGTTTAAATACATGCAATTTGATTACACCGCTCCCCCTTGTGTTGTGTGTGTAAACGATTTAAAACAAATGGAATTTATTTAAAATATATTAAATTTTGTATTTTTTTTAACATTTCCTTCAATTTCATATTTTTTATTAAAAAAAAAAGATCAAGTTTGTTCGTTTTATATCCTTCTGGTGTCTTAGCAACCAACCCGCCATACACAACACAGTTCTCGTCGTCGTTTCGTTCGTTTCTTCGTTCGTTTCATTGTGAATTTTATTTGAAAATTTCTTATTGAGACTAATTTTGTTGATGACCCTCTATCTATATTTTGACGCCTCTAGGCAAATAAACAGCGCTAAGGACGCTATAAAAATAAAAATAGAAAGAAGACGAGGAGCCAAAGATGAGGAGATAAAAATGAAAAAAGACCTCTCCCCTGTCGTTGGTGTGTGTAAACGATTTAACAACAAATGGAATTTATTTACAATATAATAATTAAATTTTGTATTTATTTTTAACATTTCCTTCAATTTCATTTTTTTTATTAAAAAAAAAAAAAGTCAAGTTTGTTCGCTTTAATTCCTCTGGTGTCTTAGCAACCACCGCCCATACACAACCCAGTTCGTTCGTCGTTCGTTCGTTTCTTCGTTCGTTTCTTCGTTCGTTTCATGTGATTTTATTTGAAAATTTTTATTGAGAGACTAATTTTGTGTATGACCCTCTCATTATTTTGACGCCTCTAGGCAAATAAACGCGGCTAAGGACGCTATAAATAAATAAAGAGAGGACGAAGGAGCCGAAAAGAGAAGAAAATAAAAATAAAGTAAATAAAATAAGACATGAAAGCCGAATGTAATTTACTAGCAACGCATAAAATGTTTAAGGACTCACAAGGAGCCGCCTGTGATTGATTCATGTGAATGCCAGTCTGCTAAGCAGACACTAAGGAAAGGGAAGTAATGCCCAACATAAATAACATCTTAAAAAGAGAAATTGTTTAAGGGCACTCCAAAATAAATATCATGTGCTTGAGAACTCCAAATAATATGTAAGACAGAAATATTGTTGGAAGGAGATCTTTTTTATAATCGATTGTTTGAAATGAAGAAAAATGTAAAATCTTTTAGGTGCTAAGGTTAATAAGAGAGAGACTTGTAGTATAATTTTAAGATCCTAGAGTTCATACCTTAATTTAAAATAAATTCTGTAACAGTAAAATTCGAATTTTAGAAATTTTTAAAATTTTAAGAAGTGCAGTATACTTTTAGGATTAACAATAAAAAAAAAATGAAGCATAGTTCTGAGGTTTTAAAGTAAGCGCTTTGCAGCATTATAGATAGCTGGTGCTTATATGACATTTATCCAGGATGTTTTGATTGTTTCATAACTTGATCCTTACATTTAGCACTTGGGTTCTTTGATGTGGCCAAACGAAATATGAAAATATTTCTTCGCCGTCTTCCTATTAACAAATTTCTGGCAAGAAAAATTGGCATGGAAAAGTTTCTCAGAAAAACTAGTGTTCGGTGGTCCCGACTTTAAACTGCAGAACTCGCACTCATTTATAAATGCACACACACAACACACACACCGTTAATGGTGTTAAGAAGCCTAGATTGTAATCGTGACTGAAGGGTTGTAATGCCCACATATATTTATAGGTATGTAGACAAAGGACAGCGTATATCAGCCCAATTTTTCCGTCATTTTTCAATAATATGGCGCTATGGCAACAATGGTGGCTTGATATGGCTTCCAATGCTTTCAAGGTTGTCACATAACTTTAAATATGCACAATCGGCAGGTGATTATTCTAGGAAGAAAGTTTCACCAGCGTACCATTACTACGACTTTCCTTTGAAACTGTGAAGCCTATGTGTGTCATTTAATTGCTTTTAATGAGAGAAAGCGTGCCAATTACCGGTCTTGAAAGCTGTGTTTGAATTATTTTTCCTTGTATCAGCCCCAAAAGGGGCAATTAGCCTTATGGTTCACGTTATCAGGACACCCGGTTCTTGATTAATATCAATATGATGTACGCTTCTATAGGGATCTAATGTGCTACTCAAAATATCTGTAGATTACCTCTTCCTCCCATGTTCCACGGTTTGTATACCTTATTTCAATTTGAATTGGTGTTACAAAAATCGGGTAGTTTTAGGTATAGTCTTCTACGGCGCTATTATGGATCCAGGAACATTTGCAGCCAGAATGTGAATTGTTCAGCCCGGTATGTATATTGAGAGATCACCAACGACTCTCTCTCTCTCTCCCTATTAGATTTGTTCATGTATAGCATTTCAGAGTACTTGCGGCTATATTATATTCGCTGTCTATTCATGATCATTTTTTTCGGCTAAGGCTATTTGTATTTGTTCTTCGGTTAGACGTATTCTTTCATACTCCTTAATTGATTATCGATATCAGAATTTTTTAATCTTAAGCGTCAACTCGAAAATCAATTCTATATCTTGCACAATTTTTACTCTCGAGATTGTTTGCGGTCGTTTGTATCTATCGGTTGTTGTTATTGATTGTAGTTCTGTCTGTGATTTATGTTGTATTATTTTGTGTGGTTCTGGTTATCTGTATTTCTGTTTTGAGTATTTCTGAATTATTGTTTTTTGGTTTGTTGTTTATTGAGAAGTCGCTATTTCTGGTTCGTTTTTTTTTTTTTTTTCCTTGTAATATATTTTCTGTGCTTTGCTGTTTTTTTTCTCTTTTGTTTAAATCTTTATTATCTTTGTATGTGTTTCTCGACCTGTTGTTTATGTTATGATTGTGTTTGTTTTTCTAGTTCGTGTTGTTTGTGTCCATGTTCTTTATGTGCAGTGCTTTATATTTATGTGGTCTTTGATTGTGTTACTCTGTTTAGTCGTGTGATTGTTGTTGGATATTTTGTGGAAGACTGATATATAGTTTTTATAGGTATGCGGAGAATAAGGAGGGAATATATGTTAGCGAGGAAGTGCTGTGGCTTGAATATACGTTTGGTTACGTAGTGCTACTATTGAGGATTCTATTAAAGCAAGCCATTAAGAGTTTTGGTTGTCCGTTTTGGTTCACTTTATTTGATTGGATTCGCGACCTCCCCAGCGCGATCATCTCTTTCCCATTGAGATTATACGTACCATCAACTAAGTGATCTGACTATGCTTTTGGATAAAGTTCTGGCCGGAGTTAAAAACTGAAATGTTCATAAGTAACGTTAATTAGCATTGAAGCGGAAACAGGGAGTAAATTTGTCGGTTAAAAAATTA
>QOCX01001126.1:0-25497 GCA_005959815.1 Sarcophaga bullata | reverse complement strand
GCTAAGCAGACACTAAGAAAAGGGAAGGTATGCCAACATAAATAACATCTTAAAAAAAAGAAATTGTTTAAGGCACTCAAAAAAATAAACATCGGGTGCTTAAGAACTCCAAATCATAATACAAGACAGAAATATTGTTGGAAGGATTTGTTTTTTTATAATCTGTTGTTTGAAATGAATAAAAATGTAAAATACTTTTAGGTGCCTAGGTAATAGGAGAGAGACTTGTAGTATAGTTTTAAGGCCCTAAGAGTGCATAACTTAATTTAAAATAAAATTCTGTAGTCGTAAAATTCGAATTTTAGAAATTTTTTTAACATTTAAGAAGTATGGTATACTTTGAGGATGTAAACAATAAATAAAAAAATGAAGCATAGTTCTGAGGTTTCAAAGTATTTGAATTGATATAATTTATACTTTTAAGCAACTTTACAGTCAAAGAAAAAAGTCTACATACACTGCTGAATGTAGACTTTTCCTGATGATTTCTTTTTGTAATTAAATTGCGTTGTTTAAGACAGTTACAATAAAGTATGTTTGAAGACAAAATCAAATATAAAAAAATAACCTAGAAATTATTGCAAAAAAAATATCAAGAAAAAATTGACATGAAAAGACGTATGCCTACGGTGTATGTAGACTTTTTTCTCTAACTATATGTACTAAACTGATTTTCTTAGGGTCTAAAAAAATATATATTTTCAGAAATGACTGCCAAAAATTCACTCGTAGCGCTTCGTAGTATTACCCTGGAGCCTCAGGAAGAAAAAAACAATATGCTCAGGACCACGGAAACGTAAAAAAGGTAATTTCAATTCAATAAAATTTTAAATTTGTATTAAAATTATAGAAATTTATACAATTTTGTAATAAAATTTCATTGTGAAATATATTTCACAAAATCTTGATGCTTAGGTGTTTCATAAAATATAAAAATATTGTGTGTAACTGTACTTATCTGTTCTGTCATATAATTAAAGTTTATCTCTTGATTGACTTACCTGCAAAGAAAAAAAGAAAAAATAACAATAAATTAATAAAAAGAGTTATTAAAATCGAAAAAAGTAGAAAATAAAAAAATCAGAGCATAATTTTAGGTGTTTAACAAAACTCTTTAAGTAGGCTTTACTTCCCATATATTGCCTTCAAAACTAAATATTTACTTACAGTGACTATTTGTTTATTTTGAAGTTTTATCATCATCATCAACATCGTCGCCATCGCTGTCCTGTGTGTGTGTCTTGTATCATCTTAAGAAAATATTCATTCTTACGCCCCCTTGCCCACTCCTCCTCTGTTTAGCCTTAAAATATACTACGGTTTTGATTTTCTTATTGCGTATGAGTATGAATGTAGATATTTACTTAGACAATATCTATTAAAATATCTCTCTCTCTCTCTGTCTGTTTGTCTGTCTGTCTGTCTCTGCCTATCTCAGCTATTTACTTTCAAATTAAACTGTAATCTCATAAAAAAAAAGTTCTTAATTTGATCTATTTGATGAAAATTCTGTGAAAACACCCGCCTTTTATAATTACTTTTTCCGGGAATTGCTGCCATTCGAAATTCTAGGAGAAAGTAATTATGTCTTCAATTTTGGTATTTCCGTTAATTTGAATTGAAGCGTTTTTTTTTTCTTTCAAGCCTTAAGCTTAGCTGGTTGGACAATGTGATGACAAGACGTTTTAATTAAAATAATGGAAATGGTGTTTTAAAAGGACATTAATTTCGTTACAGAGAAGGACAAAGCAAAAGTTCCTTCCAAGAGATAAATGACCCCCCACCTGATCCAAGTTATTTTTGGGTTTTTGGCTTTATTTGGATCTGAAGCTTGATTTTAATATGAAAACGCAACGGAAGCATAGTAAGGTAAGGCTTGGCAATACGGGCAGGAGAAGAATTAGTTTCCAACCTAATTTGGGTTCAATGACATCATCTCACAGCTATATAGCCAAACTTTGTGGTTGAGGAAGTAGGTGTGGAGCATAATCACATACACTGCTCGAGGTTTAAATGGCCTGGGAAAACAAGCTGCTGGCCAAAACCATCTTATGACGGTAAGAATGTTAAACTCTGGAATTATGTGGAGTCCATACAATCAGTGTAGGCCACAAAGGCGAAATTTTATATGAAATACGCTGTTAAAGCATACCAGTCCCTCAGCGAGCATTAACCCTAGACGGGAGTGCCCTGGCCAGAGTGAAACAGGTTTGAAGATATAGGGTTTAGTACGGTGAGCACACAGCGATGGTGAAATCCTGCCACATTTATGCTGCATATAAAATGTGCTTTTGAAGTTATTCACCTCCGTCTCATGACAAAAAGAAAAAACTATATTGTCCACGTAGGCATCAAGAGCGCTGGTGTATCATGCGCACTTATGTTGGAGCAAAAGTTTCTTTAGAAGATCATGACTTTCGGCTCAACACAAACAAAAAAACTGTATTGGCCATATGACGTAATAAGCAACCAATCGCCACAAATGCGTTACTGTACAGCAGCATTGTCTATAATACCACTTAACTCTGCCTGAAAACTAAAATATCCAGAGAAATAGCCAAAGCTATAAAATTTCCTATGGAAAGAATGGAACCTATAACTACCAGCAGCTTTATTTCTGCTTTAGTTTGGTTATCCTCCTGCGACTGAAGTTCATTCAACACCAGAAGATAATCAATTAGAATGACTCCTTATTGCATTAACTTACATCCGGCTTCTGCTAATTAGGATGTATGTCTCGTTTAAACCAGTTAATAAAGCCTTTAGGGCTGCGTGACAAACCGCAGACTAGGTGCCACATTAGCTAGTTGAGAGCGTTTAGCTCTTGAAGAAAAAATGCATTCGAACTTAGTTTTCTCAGTTTCAGATTGAAGTCGCCAGAGTATAGTAGGTAATGCGTAGTTTAAATCCCAGCGAACACATGCAGAACAAATCGAAATATGACAGCGACTTCCCCTTCTGATAGAAACTCTGAGAGTGAAATAAAATTGCCATGGAAAGGTTTTTCAAAATCTGTCTTTCGGGAGCCTCGACGGGGTTTTTAAAAAAATTATAGATTTGGGGCACTAATGGTTAAAATTAACACAGACACAACATGGGCTAGGTTGTGGTCTTGAATAAGGAAGTCTAATGATAAATTATATAAGACCCGCTGCAGGCCTTAAACTGCTCCTTATCCGCATGGGGATGGATTATTCAATATCACATATTGAAATATGAACTGCGGTTCATTAGAACAGAGCCAAGGGCCACATATCTGAGAGTGTTTTTCCTGACAAGCTTAACCTAAAAGTCACCGTCAGTAGAGTGGCTTGCAAGCCACTATGGATGGAATCTGTTGAAGTGTAGTATGGCGCTTAAGGGCAATTACTTTATATTTTTCTCAGACGGATAGCTGAGATATTCAATCCACTAGACTGAGTGTATCAGGTAGTCAATCAATTTAATTTTTTTTTTTGAAGATGCCAGCACAAAAAACCTTATCAAATGTCAACGTGAATCAAAGCAACTAAAAGATGACTTAATTTGTCAACAACAACAGCAACAACAACAACACATTTAAAATGTATTTAAAATTGTATTTAAAGACGGAAAGAGAAGAAATGAGACATAAAACATATACACACAGGATAAAGGCTAAAGTCCTGTAATGGTTATTTAATGTTTGAATGTAGTAATCTTTACTCCACCACCTTGTTTCTGTTTCTGTTTTTTTCATTCTGTCTCCGTTTCCTTAGAAGAGTTTAGATTATAATCTTTTACCCCTGCTCCTGCTCCTCCTCCTCTCTCCCTTCCTACATTTATTTTTAAGACACTAATTACTCCAAAACAATTTCTTGTTATTTAAAGCAACAGTCCTAGTCCTTTAGCCTTTAGACTTGAATGAAAACATTTATGGCTTCTCTCCCTCTCTCTCTCTCTCTCTCTCTCTCTCTGTCATCCTCTTATATTAGCCTCATGAATGTAAACAATTTGAAAACGTAAATTGTCCCTCTTTAAAGTGACACTAAAGCCCTGTTAATAATTTGTCAGGCTTTCGTTTTTTCGTTTGTTTTTTTGTCTCCATTTCCTGTGTTATTTTCTAGCCTTACACTCCGGGTTTATTATACTCTCTCTCTCTCTCTCTCTCTCTCTCTCTTTGCTCGTAATCCTTCCTTATGCTGTCGCAAGTTCTTTTTATTTGTTTTGTTTTCTCTTTTCTTTTCTGTTTTTATTGTCTGTGTTGTTGTTTTTTCTTCTCCATTTTTTTCTTGTTAATTTTCTTCGTTTGTTTCATTTTACAATTTCCGAGTTGTCGTTGTTGTTTTTGCTGTTATAACTGTAACTCTCAAAAGTATTTAAAAAAATTTCCACAGAAGTTGACTTCATAATCGTCATTATCTCCATTCATTATCTTCATTACAATATTATAAACGTCATGGCAGCAGCAGTCCCTTTCCTCTTTACTGGGGGATTGTCATCTCGTGTTGTTGAGAATTTATTTTTAAAATATTAAAGCGAATAACGAGAGAGAGAGATGTAATGAAAGAAATAGAAAGAGAGAGAGACGGTGAAAGCAATAAGTAAGGAATTGTGGTAATGATATGGTCCGTCCCCTCAATAAAAATTACACTCTCTAGACTCTAGGATTCCTAGAGTTACTGCCATTTGAGGTCTTTATAGATCATGATCGTGTCCGTCTCCGTAAGTGATTGGACCGTTTAAATAACGCCCATGCAACAATCATGCATGAGCCCGGAGTCTGATAATCTATTTTAAGATTTCACGACCGCATACAATATAGCATTAGACGAGATATGCTTATTCAGTAGAGCAGCCACGTTAATCGTATTTGGCTGCCCTATCGCTATTAGAACGAAGTGTGTTCGAGGGAAATAAGCAACTTGTTACGTAGCAAATATCTGTCGTGCACGCCACATCCTTTCGCTGTCGATTGCTCATATTGTATTACAGAAATCTTATAATGCAATGCAGAGGGAAATCGTCCTTTAGCCGTGTCGTCCTGAAGTTGCTGTAGAATAGCAGTTAGCGAGTTAGCTTGTTAGACGAGAGCCCATGGTTATAATCTCCAGCTACTTCAGATAAAATTAACACGCACAACAATGGCATAGGAAGAAGTTCTGTTGTAATCCTGACTAAGCAATGATGGTGTCTGAAACCATAAAATAAAGGAAATGAATCCTTAAAGCATGTCATGCCAACATTCCAGGTTTAATTGGCTGTTCGAGCGCACTTCTACAATCAATTGTTGGTTTAAAAAAACAACACGCCAACACGCCTGGCCCACTTGGAGATTCGAAAGCACTTATGCACTCAATTATCGGTTTGCAAAACAACGCCAGACAATGGCATAGAAAGTGCATATGGATTCTACCTAATTTCACGTAGGATGATGCTCATAGAGCGACTAAATCTGCCCTATTATAGCAGAGTGAGAGACATGGTTTCTCATATTGCCGGTATGATCCGTACGTCCATATTATCCAAGCTACCTTTAGAATGTTGCAATACTTCTGAGCTTGCGTTGGCCCTAGCCATTACATACGAAATACAATGTCATTTAAATAATCGCATTTGAATTGGTTGCAGCAGGCTCTCCTTTTCGCAAAATTTTGATCGAAGTCGTCTTAGTCTGGGCGGTGCCGTAGTCGAGTGTGCTAGCTTATTAGACGTGTGGTTAGGGTTCAAACTCCAGCTCAGACACCTGCAACAACACGTAGTATGAAGGAAAATATTTCTTCGGCAACTTTCAGCAGATTTCTTTGTTTGATGTCTGACCTGGGGGGTTTGAACTGTGGACTCAGATCTAATAAGCCAACACGCTGCCTACTAGATTACGGCTACTTCCGACGTAATGCTTTTGTCTAATCCCATAATGATGTCTAATCCCATCTTGCTGACCTTTTCCGGAATGAATAATTGGAGAGGATTTGGACTTACAAAGCCCAAATCAAACCACCCTGCCTAAAGCCATTTCGAATTGCGAGTTACCAACCAAATATATGCGAAAATTCTGATGGATTTGAAGTGTATTTCGATAAATTTTGGTTGAATTGAATTGAATCGCTTTGAGTTTATTACCAACGATACTCCGAGCATGTCTATGTTTTATTCACTTGTAAACTGTGTTCACTTTTTGCTCGCTTGTTTCCATGTTGTGTGTAGTAAAGCGATGATTTGAAAGGACATGCGGAGGACATGCACAAAAAATAAATATTCTTTGGGGGGCTCACTTTTTTTTTCTTTTTGTTGTAATTTAAATAAATGTTTGAATCCTGAATGGATATTTTGTTATTTCATATTTTTTCTACTTCTACTTTCCTCTCTCCACACACTTTACATGACTCGAAGGATGAGGTGATTTGTTGTCCAGCAGGTGAAAGCAGCATTTGATGATGAATCCATCTACGTATCAATATTTGTTGCTTCTCCTGTTGTGTTGTTGTTCGTTTAATTGTCAGAAAAAAACAACAGAAATGTTTGGCATTCTTTTTTTTTTTCTTTCTTTTCAATAATAGCTTTGACTTGTTAAGGTTGAGGGGACTGGATAGAGCGCAAAGCGTACGTATGCTGTTGTGTCTCGGCTTTGTTTCTTTGTGGAATTTATTTGATTTTGAATTGTTTTACAAATACTACTGAAGGATATTTATTGTTTTGTTTTCTATTGTTTGATGGTATACAAATCAGTTGACACTTTAGCTGTAACTCCCCTACTACCCTCTGGGGGCTTCCGGTTAACAGAGAAAAATTTTGTTTTAATTTTGTTTTTGTTGGAATATGAATTGAAATGAAAATTCTACACAGGTTAAGTAATTAAAACCAATTTTTTTAATACTCCGCATATGTGTACGTATATATACTGAGGATGTACGTGTGAGGAGTGCCTACGAAAAAAATTTGGGCATCTTCGTCAGCTGTCCTAAAAAACATAGCCGTCAGTCACTAGCCTTGGGTTGCATATTTATCTCAGTCAACACGTGTGGCTCCATTTTTATTAAAAAATATTTTTTTTGGAAATGGGCATCGAACAAGCTTTGTATAGATCGTGTTGAATGTCACGATTGATCACGATTGATTGATTACCCCTAAGGCATCCCTTTCTTTAATACTGCCTAGCAATTCATTCAAGTGATCTCTGTTTGTGATCAAGTGAGCTTTCACTCTTCGAAATTTGTTGTACATTTTCCGGCCCACAGCTTCATTATAAACGATCGACCAATACCCGAACGTTGAAGAACCGCAACATGTGGCGAAAAAATCGTTGAGAAACGGAGGCAGTCGATTATATGTACATCCTGCAAGACCCCATAACAGCAAATTTTGTGTCTAGACTAGGTTCTTGGCACGACTAAAATTTAAGTGACTCAAGAACTGACGGTAAAAGACAATCGACAATAAATAACTTGTGTTCGCTGAATAGACGCTGGAATAGTTGGCAATTGATATTGATTTTCACTGAAAAACGAGGCTTATTTCTGTGTAATGAAAACAAAATTGTTGAATTTGGAACGATAGTAATTCACCTAAGATCCCAGAGTAGCTAATGCACTCCGAAATTGTCACTTTTTGGTGAGGATTTTGGATTGGTGGTGTCATTGGTTCACTTTTGTTTGATCACACTGACTGGGCTATCACTGTCCGTGTTGAGCACTTCTTTTGACGTGAATTACATAATCTGCACACCAATTGCATGTGATTTCAAGTGGACAACGCTATTACCACATTACAGCTCGCACTACATTAGATATTCTGTTTGTGAGATTTCAAGCATGGTCACCAAACTAACATGGAGGTAATGTGGGCTGGCCAGATAGATTTTGTGATTTGATCGCTTTAAAAGTTTTTTTTCTGCGGTTTTCTGAAGTCTTAGATGTTTTCGAATCAACCACAAACCACACAGGTCATCAAACACAATGTAACTCATGCCATCAATCAAATTCGGCTGATTGATGCGCCAGAACCACGAGCAATTGGAGATTGCAGATGTGCTCCACTGATAGAATCCGAGGTGGACTTTGGAACGATGTTATATTCCACTTATAATGGCCTCAGTATATTATTCAAGCGATTAAAAAAATTACTTGCTTTCATTTATATTGAAAGATAGGAAATGCTTCTTAAAATACTTGTTGATTGAAACAGGTTGATAGCTGAATGATTGACTGAATGACTGATTGAAAGATTGATTGATCTCTATTCTTGGGATTAAAACTTATTGAAGAATCTAATAAAGTATAAGAGATGGGTCAACGCTACTACCCAAAGATCAAATCCAGGTAGTAAGCCAGCAGGAGGATTCCATCATCCAACAAATAATAAATCGAGGTGACCTGAAAGCAACAGCTTTTATAGAAAATAATAGAAAAGCGAACATCGTAAGAAGTCAGGCCACGATAATTCTCGGTAAATGAAGAACGCAAAGAACAAAACTGTTCGCTATTACTGCACGCAATACATATTTACGTATTTAAAATCGAATGAAAGAAAATCAAAGAAGTTATAAGAAGTCGTAGTGAAAAAAGCATGAAAACTCATCTTTATCATGTACGCATGCACATAAACACATAAATAATTGGTCATGACAAGCCTTCAGACAGGACTACGAGCTAGTTTCTCAAATCACTTATGTTGTGTGTGTTAATTTCTTTTTTATAAAAGAGAGGAGGGAGCTACAGTTTAAAGTTGACAGGGAACTACAGCTTTTTGAGAAACTTTTCATGGCTTTGTTTTTATTTACTCTCAGAGTTTTTGTCAGAAACTTGCTGAGACTTCATTTTGTGGCATTTTCGTACTTCATTTTGTGATAGATATCTGCCCTGGAATCTGAACCGTGGCATCAATCACGTCTAAGATGTCAACATACTATCCTACTCTAGTAGGCGACTTGATCACGCAGCAGTCCTCCTCTTTCAGGGATAACTTGTTAACACAGATAATGTGGACCTCTCCTCTGATCATGCAGTCCTCCTCTTTCAGTGGTAAGTTGTTAACACAGATAATGTGGACCTCTAAACAAATAATCTGATCACGCAGTCCTCCTCTTTCAGCGATAACTTGTTAACACAGATAATGAGGACCTCTCCTCTGATCACGCAGCAGTCCTCATCTTTCAGTGATTGCTTGTTAAACACAGATAATGTGGACCTCCCCCTCCAGCGATTATTTAAAAAAAATTTTCAAAATTTAATCTCGCGTTCTACTTTTAAACTCGAAAACACGCATGAAGTTTATAATTTTGATTTGCTTTACAAATAAATGACTATCCCACCATTAAATTATATGTGAAATTAAATCCATCATAATTCCCATTAAATTTTAATTGAAATAATTACAGCGTGAATAATAAAATAAAAATTTCGAAAATAAAAAAAATAAAAAAAAATATTTCAAATGAAATTCAATACATACTCTCTCTCTGGCATATTTAAACATGGTTCTTCATGTTCGAATTGATAGTTCAAATACAAATTCACATTGTAAGGGGGAGGGCTTCTACAGTTATTGAATGTTTAATGAAAACTAGTGAATGCTTTCGATATGCTGCACTCCGACATGTGCTTCTTTAATGTTTCCGCATATATCCGATGAACCATCTATCCGATTAAATTTGAATTACTTCTTGCCTGAGCTATATATTGCAGGCAAATCGGGCCAGTTTTTTGAGGACGTACTCGTACACGTTTGAGGGTGTAATCGTAGTCTAATTCTAGATGATGCAAGCAAATCAGGCCAAATTAAGATTAAGGATTCACGGAATGTCTTGTCAAACTCCAAAAAAACCCGCCCGTTGTCCTGATACAGTCATAACGTGACATAACATTCTAGGCACATATGCGCAGGTCCTTTTTGTTCTTGATCATGTAGCCAGTGATTTCTGTAACAGTTACAGAAATGAGAAAACTGTTCGCTGTATAGCGAGTGGGGCATCTATCAGGTTAAATTTGAAACATCGTTTATTTCGAATCTGGCAATACTTATTGGCATTCTATTCAGTCACAAAATTCGGGTATATTACTGCCACTGAACGTAATGAATCGATTTACACGCTTGAGAAACATTAGGATTTCCTCGAAAATTGCACGAAAATCTCGTACAAAATTTGATCACAGCGAAGGACCAACACAGTGCCCGTTATACACAAGTTTATTGCTTAAGTTCATGAAATTGGTATCATTATTGCGTACAGTGTGCGTACATCCGAAAATAACGAAACTTTGGCTGAGAGTGTATGTGAGAAACCATCAACATAAACTCTCCAACGTTATCAGGAATTGAACAGCATTTCATGCACCAGTTTACATCGAATTTTGTAAAAAGATTTCGGGTATGTTGCCTTACAAAGTTCATTTGGTTCAAGAGTTGAAGCCGCATGATCATCTACTTCAGTTTCGCTTCGCTAGATGGACCAACGAGAAACTTAAGAAAAAATTATCTTTACGGACGAAGCTCATTTTCATCTTGGTGGGTACGTTAATAAGCAAAATTTCCGTTTTTGGGGCCTAGAAACACAAGCCAATACACACATTACGAGTCTGTTTGGTGCGACTTGTGTGAATCGGAGGCATCATTGGCCCATATTTCTTTGAAAATAAGGACTTTGCAACAATTACGGTCAATGGAGTCAGCTATCGCAGCAGCAAAACACCAGCTTTTCCTGATATTGATGTGCACGATGTTTAGTTTCAACAGGATGCGGCAAATGTTTGCCAAGCAAATCTCATGCCACAATAGATTTATTGCGTCCGACATTTGATGGCCGTTTAATTAGTTGAAATGGTGATGTCATTTGGCCGTCAATAAACTGCGATTTGGCACCATTGGATCATTTTCTATGGAGCGCCATTAAAACAAAATGTTATGCCGACAAAATAGAGACAATTGAGCATTTAAAGGCCAACATTCGTAATGCCATTGCCGAGATACGTAGAGAAAAATTTATCCCATCGAATGAGTTACTGTGAGAGGCCAGCCACGCGGCAGCCAAATGCATGAAATAATATTCCATTTCTAAGCGGAACAATTCTACTTCACAACAAAAGAAATAATTTGTTTGATTTTGTCATACTGTGAGTGGCGTTCTATCCAACATGTTGAAAATGAAACTCGAACATGAAATGCTTTGTATGTGTTCCATTATATGCTGAGTACGTATGATAAATACATACTTGGCGTCGAGTAAAAGTGATTACGTTTTCAATTCTTTTTTTGTTTTTGTTGTACATTTCAATATGCAATTAATATTTATTTTATTTCATAGTTTCTGTTGTTGTTGTTGATATTTTAAATAATATTAACAAATTTGCACAAATTCTGTTGAATTTTCATAATTTGCTGCAATAATTTACTACCTTCACCTGCCATATTATGTCGAGAGTAATAAAAATAATGAAAAAAAAAAACGAAAAGAAAAGAAAAAAGTATGGAAAACATTATAAAATACTTGGAATATTTAGGCAAAAAGATTATGCAAGCAATCAAAAATGATAAATGGTTGGTCGAGGCCCCACAGTAGAGAGAATAACGTTACTAATGAAAATCATAGCAACGACAGGCAAAGCCGCTTAAGTAGTCTTGGGCTTAAAATAAAATGCGAAATAAAGCCCTGTGGTATCCATCCATGAATTTGGCCTTAATGGGATCAAAAATTTAATTTATTACAACTCACTATCGAAGTCGCAGTAGTCTAGTAGGTAGTGATGGCTCAGGGTTCAATCCCTGCCTCAGATAACTCGAACGAAACGAAGTGCGAAGGAACATATTTCTTCGGCGACTTCCCCTCAGCAGATTTCTAGCAAAAACTTTGAAAGCGTCTTAAAAATCTGTCATTCGGAGAAGACTTTAAAACAGTAGATCACGCCACTCATAGATAGAATTAACACACATACCACACAAGTTTTGAGAGAAGTTAGGTTGTAATACTGACAGAAGGTTTGTTATGATCGATTGTGTACAATGCTTTTTGTATATATTTCCTAAGAAAACATAGTAATTCGGGAACTAGAGTATAAGGAAGTTTGTGAAATTTTTACCGTAAAGCTTAATAAAAAATATCTCTCAACCTTTCTAGGTTAGATTAGGTTAGCGGCTAGCTTGGCAAGTTTACTTGGTGTCCATTGTCATTGTCTTTCCCAGTAATAGGTAAGCCCCTTTGTCACTGATCCGTTAGTGGTGGGTTTGATCCACACCGAGTTGCGGATGAAACCAGCCACTTAGCGGCTAGTCCGCCACCATGCCCAGATCTTCAAACGTTCTGTCACCCAAAAAAACAGATGACGTCTGTTGTGAAATGCAGGGTACTCGCACAAAAGTTGTTGTACCGATTCCGTTTGTTCTACATCATGGGAGCTTATGCAGTAATCCTGATGGAGAGGACTGAGCTTATCAGCGAACTCTTGTCGAACTCAAGTAGTTTCTTAGGTTTCTTGCAGTCCAATGTTGGAAAGCAGAAATTCTAAGCTTAACATTAAGCTGTTAGGCTTGTATATTAGGCAGAGGACGCTGGGGGATCCGAAGCTTCGGAGGATATTTGCTTCATTGCTCGACTCGCCATAGAGATTGTAGAGGAAGCGTACGTGACTATTAAATGTTTTATCAGAACGTGGGAACATTTTTGGCACTGTATCTAGAGCAGATAAACTCCTAGTGAATGCTAATCTTAAGCTGAGGTTGTTAGGTTTGTATATTGTGCAGAGGTATATATTTGCCGCTGGCAGATCCTAACCTAAGGATTATTCTTGCTTTATTGCTGAGCGACTAACTAGTGGGAACATCTCTGTCACTGCTTCTGTTCGCATTGACTAACGAGTAGAAATGCGGATAAATGGCAACACTCAACTGGATCCAGATGTCTCCTCCCCTTTTGTATTTAAAATTTAAATTTTCTAGTTTTCTCTCGCAATTGACTTTTGTTTTACGGCCACTATTAGTATAACAATCACCGATGCAATATTAATTTGTTATTACACTTTCATTTATTGTTGATTTTATTAATTAAACATTTAAAAACCACAAACATACATACATACATACCTGCATTTATGTATACAAACATAAATATTTATTTAATTTGATATCAAAGGCAGTGAATTAAAAAAAAAAAAAAGAAAAAAATGCTTCTCGAATATTAATCCTTCACAGAGAACTCATATCACCACACAATATAAACAACAAAAACTAATTGAAGAGAGAGAGAATAGATATTGAAATTCAGTTAATATGTACGTACGTTATACTGAGAGGCAGAGAGAGGACTACCGCTATAAAATAAAGAGAGGAACAGATAGCAGCATCATTAAGCGATAGAATCTGAATTCAATTATTCTTCGGAGGCATTGAAATTGATTTTATTTGGCCTACTTTTGTGGGCGGGGCAAACTTAAAAGTGAATAATGAATACGGAAGTTGTGATGATGAATAAGGCTCCAATTTACTGCTACTATACACACACTTAGTGCAATAGCTTCAGAAGTCTTACGGTATAGGCATCCAGCACATAATTTTATGCAAAATTTCTTACTTGGAAGGCGGATGGCTTTTCAAAGCCTTTCAACTACTTAAAGTTACAGGACATATCGTATATTATTACACACACTAGTAGAGCAGTAATTGCCGTAGTTTAGAAAGCAGTGTACGGTCTTATTAGACGGCTCTTGCTCGAGGCCCCATAGCAGAGAGAAACACATTACCAAGAGCCATCATAGCAAGTTCGGGTAGGAGTCACTTCAAGTGAAAACCTTGAACACAGTAAGAAGCAATGTCTCTCATTTTATCAACCTCGACTCGGCCTGCCTAGATGGAAAAACAGGCTTTTTAAAGGCGCAAAAATGTGAATAGAGATTGAAAGAGAATAAAATGTCGTGAAATACAACCCTGTGGAATCCATCCCTGAACTTGACCTAAATCTGATCAAAAATGTTATCTTTCGTAATGTAATCACTTTCAAAGTTGCCGTTGTCTAGTAGGTAGTGATTGCCCAGGGTTCAATCATCCCTGCCTCAGATAACACGAACAAAACGAAGTATGAAGGAAAATATTTCTACGGCGACTTCCTCTCAGCAGATTTCTAGTAAAAACTCTGAAAGTTTCTAAAAATCTGTCTTTCTGAGACGTCTTTAAAAGAGTAGTTCCTGCCACTCATAGATAAAATTAACACACGCAACATAAGTTTTGAAAGAAGCAAGGTTGTAATACTGCCTAAAGTGTTGGAATTAAGAAAGCATAGAATCGGATTCTCTGGAAGTCTTTTCGGCGGTTCGGACTGAGGAACAAGGATAATGAAATGTGGAAACCCTGTGGTATCCTAGAATTTGGCCTAAGCCTGATCGCCGTAGTCTAGTAGGTAGTGTGTGCTGACTTATTAGATCGTGAGAGGCCACGGCTCAACCCCTGGCTCAGACAAAGGAAAAAAATATTTTTTCAGCGACTGACTCTCACTAGATTAGTGAGATCTCCGAGAGTAAATAAAATTGCCATGAAGAAGTTTTCCAAGAACCTGTTGTTCCCAGACAATTTTAAACTGTAGGCGCCGCCAGTCATATATAAAATTAACACACACACACAACATAAGTGACGTGAGCAGTTAGGTTGTAATCCTGACTAAAGGGTTGTGGTCAGCAATTAAGTTTTGTATGTATGTACGAGAATCAAGCGTGATTTAAGAAGAAGAAGTTAGTGAATCATTATTTAATTGTTGCACAGTGTAGTTATTTATTATCAATAAAATTTATTTAATTCACTTGTTTTTTTAATTCCATTTTTAATTTTTTTTAATGTTAATTTGTTATGATTATTGATTATATTGGCAAAATCGTTTTAAATAATCGTGTTATATGCGTACATAACTTACGTACTACAGTAATACATACGTATGTAGTATGCTGGTAATAATACTATTATTATTGGAGTATTTTAAAATAATAATTAAAAATCATAAATAAAAACAGTAAAATAGAGCAAAAACAACAAATTAAATTAAATTAATTACAAAAAAAAAAGAAAAAAGAAAGAAAATCTCAAATGTTTACGTTAATTATTCTGCAAATTTAAACAATTTAATCAATTGATGCTCGGCCATATTAAATTAACAAAACACAGAGCAACAGAATAAAACACAATAAAACGGAATAAAATTAAATGGACCCGATAATGACAGTGACAATAATCACTAGAGACGGTCACAGGCAATCACAGCGAATATATTTTTTAATGCTCTTTTGCTTAGGGACTAATTGTCAAAGAAAAAAAATAGTATTGGGTGCAGGCATTAATTCCTATTGTTATAGTGTAGATGACATTTCATGCTAGAAATATGACAGTCACGTCACAATCCAGATGGATAAGATTGCGTGATGTAGTGGTCAAAACAGCTTGTCTACTACAAGTCGAGAGGCCGAGATTTGAATACAAATGCTGTTAAAAAGGAAAACCCAGATTCGAATCAAATTGGTCATCATGGTTTTCGAATTTCAAATTGAAGCGGCTGCACCCATTACAATCCATCTACGAAGCCCTGCTTTACCCCCAGGAAATGGAAAAAAGAAAACATCACAGGGAGTCAAGCAGTGCCACCATCTAGAGAGTAAAAAGTAGGAATCAAGGTTCCCCACCACTACAGCACACAGTCGGATGGCATTGCTTCTAGGCAACGTTAGATAGCAGCACTGTCCCTCTCCTGTCCTAGAACCTGCAACAGTAGACTATTCACCTTCATAACTGGAACCATAGATAGACGAAACGGCAACAAATCAGAATAACAACCAACCGGACCAAAAGCAGCAGCCAACCGGATAAGATAGAAAAATCTTAATGGAAGCCATAATATGCTGCCACAGGAGGGGTAATGAAAACAAATGCATACATAACTGTATATTACAGCTTTATAGTCAGGATTACCACCGAGCCTAGTGGCGGGTCCTACAGTTTGAGATCAATTTCGAACGACAGACTTTTGAGAAACTTTTCATGGCAATTTTTAATTTATTCGCGAAGCTTTTGCCAGAAATCTGCTGAGGGGAAGTCGCCTAATATCTTTTAATATTTCATTTAGCTGAAGATGGCCGAACGAGAGATTTTTGACAATAGTTTTCATGACAATTTCATTTGCTCTCAGAATCTCTGTCAGAAATCTACTGAGAGGCATGTTTGGATATGTATGTTTGACTTGGGGGTTTGAACCTTGGTTTCATGTCTAATACGCCAACCTACTGTCTGTCTACTAGACCACAACGACTTCAATTGTATTTCTTTCTTACTACAACTAATCTAGGTGAGCGCTAGTTTGTACTGCATAGGCATCTCCAGTTTTATGGGCTATGCGGAGGTCTATGGGAGGATGAAACATTCGAAAATATCTCATGCCTCCGCTTAGAGCGTTTTCAGTGGCCTTAGAAAATTAACATCTAGAAGGATATTGTATCCTGTACGGATTCTTCTCGAACATTGGCTGGACATTGGATGGACATTACAGCGTCCGACACTCGAGGCTCTTTGGTTGCTGTTGCAAAAAACGATTTCTGTTCATGATCTTATGTTTGGCAAGAGAAAAAATATGGTCCTGCTAATATTTGCAACGCATTAATCCCCCTATTTTCATTCTGCTCACATGCTGCTTTAAAAATTCTAATACCATGCACTGCATAAGTCAACCCTTGAGGAAAAAAGGAAGTAAAGGTTGGAACTTTAAGTGAAAGGGCTTGATACGCAAAGCCTATACTGAAAACTTTGGGTTTTAATAGCTTAATTACTGCCCTAGCTCAATCTGGGTAGTAATACATCTATACGTCCACGGGCGGTAATGGTTCACAGCTGCAGTGAACTCATTTAGTGGCACGTACGGCTTTGAACATTTCTTGGAAATATTATGCTTAAGTGTCAATTGTGCCAGCATGCAGCTGCAACAATTTAATCCAGAATGTGACCTTTTGACCTGCTAGAAAAGGAAATTTCTATTGGACTTTGGCGATGCTTTTTCGAAGGGTGAAGCCTTCAAAGAAGTATAAATTTGGTCATCGGCCGAAACAAATAAAGGCAGAATGTGAAGACTTCTTACGGGATTTCAAGCCCAATTTTAATTAATCTGAACGAAATGTTTTTTTTTTCGTTTAATTCAGATTCAGATTCTGTGGTGATATGCCAATACTTTCACAGCCTTAATTATATTTCTTCTCTTCAAAGACATTCTTTACTGTCAATGCAAACTACAAAAGATTCCTTAATGTCTTGTACTGTGCCACTGTATGAAAACCACATAAACATGTCTCCTGTGATGAGATTCTCGTTCTTTTGTTAAACATCGCATGTAATTTGGTCCATAAAATATAAAAAATTTCCTCTGCATTCGTTTACAATTGAATTGTCGTACTAGCTGGTGTGTTTGATTTCAGTCTTCCAATCATGCATTGATTCAGGCATTCGTATACCCCATCATTGCCTCCTTTTTGTGAATTTGCGGCATGTGTTCTCTCTTAATACAGGACATGACAGACAATCGACGACTGGTAGTATCTTCTCTCAATTGCCAATAATGCTGGTACAAAAACCAAGAAGTTTACATCGCATTTGCCAAATCAGTTGGCCAGGCTAACAAGTGTTAAGAAAATTATTGTGTGGAATCAATGACAATCAATGATGATGGTGGCGAGTCTATTGCAATTGTTTGCTTATGGTGGTTGGGGGGTTAGCTATTGAGTGAGGTGAGTAGGAATGACTTTAAATTTTAAAGTATCGCTTTTCTTTTCATTTTCTTTTCTTTCCACATTAATAAAGTCACTCGAAATAAATTAAGAAATGCTTCAACATTTTTTGATTTATTTTCCGCCTCCGACCGCTTGTTTTTCTTTGTCAAACTTGCATAAAAGAAAATAAAGAAAGAAATTTCTGTTTTCACCATACAAAAGGCCGTAGAGAGGAGAGAGTAGTCTCGACGTAACATACATTTTCTTTTAAGATTTAATTTTTCCTGATAATTGTGCTCATTTATACGGGTTTTCCCATTGCTAGGGAGAATAAAATTCTTGAAATATGTTCAGTGCGGTCTGTTGTTTGAAACCCTTTGCACAGGAATTTAATTACAAAGTTTTCTCCGCTTGTTTTTAGGAAGTAGGGGATGGGGAGGGAGACTTCCTCAAATAATTTTTGGTAGGGGTGGTGGTGGTGCAACCAACAACAAGCCCCGCCTTTTAAAAGTGGCCGTGTATTCAGTACTTTAAATTTCTTCTTTAATTTTCTGTAAAACATTTCTGAAGGCCACGCCTTTTTAACGTGGGAGTAACCTAGTTCCAACCATCCAATTGCATTTGAATCCCAGGGAAAGATGGACACGTTTTTGTTCTCAGGTCGGAAGCATTTACATTTACAGCAGCAAAGTTTTTTTGAGAAGCCTTGACATCGCATAGGAAAGAGAGAAGATGCTCATTAATGACGATGGTTTTTATCGCTACTACAATAATGCCGCTCTAACTAATTAAGGCTTTACTCCTTATTCTAAGTTTTTACGTAATGTTCGTCTTTCTCGCAGATCACATCCATTTGTGGTCGACTGGCCAATAGAAAGCAGACTGCATTACAGATAGAGTTCGTTCTTTAGCCGACGATGTATGTGGAATTGCCTTCCTGCCTCCTTCACTATAACCTATATTCCTAGCTGTAACACAATGCACAATGCATTAAGGGGATGGCTCCTCCTAACTAAAAAAAAAAAAAGAAAAAAAATTGTTTCTGTCATCAGGAACCGAACAAACAGCCGGAACGCATACTTGAAACATTGCAAAGTTGATGCATTTCAGAAGATGCTGATCAAGTGCCTAAGTTACCCTATGTCGAGGCAGTTGCCCCTCTCGACTAAACTGTTTCTGCAGAAGTTTTTACATCTTACATCGACTGCGGAAATTACTACTCAAATTTTGTAAAGTTTAGCTTTTACAGATTGCGCTTAAAATAATAGCCGTAACCGATCATGACCTTTCATTTCACCCACCCAACTTTCCACATAGAGGACTGACGTATATATATTTCAAGGGCACATTAAAATCGTCTTAGGAACTCATTAGAAGTTTTCACATTTTTCCTGTTGATTGAATTCTGCTAACTCCTTCAGAGCAGGAGTTTACCCTGCCAGTAGTATAAGAGATTTTGCAATTGTTGCGTGTGGAAACTTGAGAGTACCTAATCCAAGATTTAGGAACTTAAAATCGAGTTTCTCGAATTTCTAATTTCGGCACTAATCAGTGTAATATTAGTCACAGACTGTTCTACAGATTAACGAAGGTGATATCACAACAATGGTGATACGTACATGAAGGGAAAGAGAACACAAACTGTCCATGTGATTCTCTCCTTACGGAAAAAAGCGCGTAGTACAAATGGGTTGTAGTAGTGAGTGCAGTGGAGAAGAAATTTCTTCTTCACTGAATTTTCTTCTTGCTGAAGGGAATAATGCCTGACAATCCTCTACATACATATATGCATAATTGGTCCTAGTTTCTTACGTTCTTACGCCACTTATATTGTGTTCGCCAATTTTATACATGGGTAGCGGAACATACTGTTGAAAATCGAGTCGATTACGTACGACAGATCTTTGAGAAACTTTTTCATGGCAAATTTCATTAACTCGTTGAGTTTTTGCCGGAAATCTACTGAGAGGAAGTCGCCCTGAAAACATATTTTTTCATATTTCGTTTTGTTGGAGATGTATTATCTGAAGTTTGAACCCAGACCCTCCCGTCTAATAAGCCAACACACTATTTACTAGAATATGGCGACGTTCTTTAGTGTTCGATATTCACACTGACATCTCTGGGGGCTCTCCGTTTTTTATGATGAATTATTAACATGGAAGCCCCGCCCCCTTAATTATCAAAAATACCACAACCATTGGTTGGTTTATAGCGAACAAAAACAAGCGTCAATATTAAACACATTTCGCCATGTTCTCCTCATTCTTACGAGCTTATTGGCGTAACCAACCCATACAGAAATTGTTCCATGTGACAGTCGCTTGATTATCGTTGATTTATAATTTTTCTTTGCTCTCTTTTTGGCCATCAGTTTACTCGCCATAATTTTAACTTCAACGCAATATTTGTTCACAAAAGTGTGGGGCATGTGGACACAGGGTGGTGTGAGGTGGCATGGTATATGTGGTTAGGAGGCAGCAAATGATGGAAACTATAAAAAGCTAATGCTTAATGATTTACAATTTCCATTATAAATGAAAAACGCGTTATTATTATGCTGTGACGTTCTATCGTTCTCTCTCCCTCTCTCTCTCTGTCATGCATAGCGTTCACATTGCGTATTTTTTTTTTTGTGTGTTTTTCTGGAGTAAAACTGACTTCATTTCCTTTATTTCAGCTGCCATTGGGCTACTGGTTTCAGATGACCATTAATTTTCATTTTCTTTCTCACTCTCTTGCGCTGTCTTAGTTTTTCTTTCCGTGTTGGGGGGAGGGAGAGAGAGATTTGTGTTTAAATAATGGCATTAAAGCCAAAATAGACAAGAGAATATGGCAGAAGAGCAAAAAAAAAACAGGAAAAAATCGGAGTTTTTTTTTAGTTTAGAAACTGAATTACGATACTTTCGGAATTCGTAATTCTCCTCTAAACTTCTCGACAGCTATTGAAAAAAAGAACGCAAAGAACGAAAAGAAAAAAATCAAGAATAAAAATTAAATTGAGTCGCCAGGTGTTGCATGAAACGCACTCCTGCGCTCGCACTCTGTGGTGGTGCTGGTGCGGTGGTGGATATGGTGGGAAACGTCAGTAAAGATATAATTGGGCAAAAATTATTTAAAAAAAGGTGTTGGCAACACACGAACCGAAATGGGATTTTTTTTTTCTACCAAATTGTCCGGTTCATCAATTTTTATTAGAATAGCGGATTAGAGGGCATACACAGTGTGATATGGTCAGAAACATGACGGCAATGACATTTGTTTTAATTTCAAAGAGAGAGAAAAAAAAGTTAAGGGACTTCCGTGTTCTTGGTTGATTTCATTAAAATTTATTTGGGTTTTGTCACTTCATAAATGGCTTACATTATGAGCCCTAAAATAAAGTGAGCATAGAAGCTATTTACAGAAACACTTTAAGGGTGTACAATGGCGGTATACTTTATATGGACACCCCCAGTGTTAAACTCCTAGATGCCCGTGTTAAATTAGTTTCTACTTGGCATGCTAATAGTGCTTCGTCTAAACATAAATTACCAACTCAAGTGCAAATCAAGTGACATATACAAACAGAGTCGTATTTCACCGGATAGTTGGATACTTATCCCGTTAGTTGGTAACTTTTAATCGAAAAACCGTTTTCAGTGATGAGAACTATTTCTAGATGAATGGGTACGTGAACAACAAAATTGCCGAATCGGATCCAATGCATACCGCAAAAGTTACAGTTCGTTATGGATTTTGGGTACTTCTTTAAGAACGACGTTGGCCATATTTAGCACTATAGGTTAACAACTTCCTCTGGCGTAAATTGAATAATTTTCATCCCAACGACATGTGGTTTTAAGTGGACGAATAGATAAATTGGGAATGAGCGATTTCAGGCGTGGTTATCTAAAATGGAGGTGATGTGAACCGACCACACAGATTGTGCGATTTGATACCGTTAGATTTCTTCTTCTAAAGCCAACATTATGATTACCAACTTATTTCGGCTTGAATTCGATGGTTTGAACGCATTAACGATATGATCTTACAACAGGATTGAGCTACGTACCACATAAACCTCATGTTACATTCTGAGCTATTGCTTTGAGGGCATGGTCATCATGGAGATGATGTGAACTTATCGAAAACGCATTATACCTTTATTCGCCTTGAAAACCAGCATAACCTATGGCATTGGTCAAAACTCAGTCTGGAAAGACCACTTTTTGGGAGAGAACAAATGATGTCGTATGGAGAAAGTAAAAATCAACACTTAGTTAGTACGGCATGGATTTGCCTCTTATTCTCTTAACTTTTCTGAAGAAGTGCTAGAAGCACTTTACGGAAGGAGGTCTAGCGCTCTGGCGACTATGATAGCTTTCGTTCCATACTTAGAGCAGAGTGGTTGGAATACTTTATCCTTTTTCTTTATTCTGTGAGTAGTTGATCGCCTGTAGTCAAAGGTGATATGGTTTCCAAGTGTCATGGTTTGAGCCTGAGTCCGTTCTGAACTATTTTCGAACTTCTAATTTCTATTGCAACTTCAAAAGAATTTAATTTCGCAAAACCCATCATGTTATCTGTCTTAAACAACTTGTTCTTCTGCTAAATATTACAGTTATTTAGACAATTTTCCCTCCTTCTTCTTTTTCTATTTAAAATCAAGTGAAAAGCAAAGCAAAGAGAAAAACTCAAAAGGAATCATAAATAATCATGAAACAGACGAATGATTTCAACATGAAATGAAATGAATTCATTAAAAAGACGAAATGAAATGACTGGATGTTATCCTTGAAGACGATGATGTGAGCACATGAGCATGACTACGCATGCATGTGTTTGTCTTCGTTTTTTGATTAGAAATTGTAAAGAAAACTGATTACGGTTTAACACACATTCATTTGCTGGTGTTTGTATTGTTGCTGTTGTTGTATATGCTCTTAATACACACTATCTTGCTGTGATTCGATATTAAATCTTCTCAAGTGTTAAGAAATATGGAATCACAAAACAGTGGCAGCTTAATAGAAGAGACCCCTAAAAGTAGGCAATAAACTTTATGATATCCTGAGTGTGTGGTGGAATATTTGCTTACAATTTGAAATTATTTTTCTTCCTTTTGTTTGATTTAGTTTCTCTCTCTCTCTCACTCTTTTGTGTTACTCTTCTCCTCTTTGACTGCTTTCCATTTATCCTTTGATGTTTTGAGTGTGAATGTGTTTCTTTTTTTCTCAGTTCGTGTTTTGTATTTTAATAAATACTTGACTTCAATAGCAAATAGTTTTTCTTGTTGTATTGTGTAGTTTAGTGTTTAATAGAGGAGAAACGGAAGTGTAAATTAACAAACTCAGACGCTCTCACATCAAACAGACACACACACGCTTGCTTGCTATTACGCACTTTATTTCTAACCAAGTTAAGGATTGAGTTCATTGAGGTTTTAACACACACAAAAGCGATAACATTTGATGGAAGTTTAAAGCAAAGCTGTCAAAGCTGTCAAGCCTTTAAATATGCTAGAAAATTTTGCCAATACAATTATCTAAGGATTGCAAGGATAAATGTTTTCGGTAAAGGCGTTGATAAGAAATTTTAAAACGCAATATTGGCGGAAAAAATTCAAGCATTTTAAGACCATATGCCTTATGATATGTTACACTTATTTACTTACTGAATTGGTTATTACAACACTACAGCCAGGATTATAGCCTAGCTTTGCACATCACTTATATTGTGTGTGTTAATTTTATCAATGGGTGACGGGAAATACTGATTTCGACTGTAGAGAACAAGTCTTCGGTGACTACAGAAGCTACGTCATGCCAAAATCGTGGGTACTATTGATTTGAATTTTCCTATTGGCCGCACGTTATCTTAAACTGTTCGATATAGGTTTTATACCAAAAAATAAAAAGTAGTTTCTATTATGATAATGTCTGCACATTGTAGAGTATATCCGACAAACATTGACTAATTGATGGAGGTAATGGGAACAAGTTGAATGTAAAATCTCTTCAGAACTCTTCAAATTTAGATTGTCTTCTGAACTACTCCGATAATGAAGTACAATTCAGTTTAAAATCGTGGCAATAAGCAGTGCCCATAAGCGAATTCCCAATCAGGTCCTATCGAATGGAAAGATATGGTTATTTACTGACTGTAAAGCGACCATTAGTTAGATACCTATAGTGGGGGTATGTACCCTACAATTAAAATTTTTTGTGAATAACAAGTTTCTCTGGAGCAGATAATGAGATGGAGGGTTGCTCTTATATGAGTTCCTAGACATGGGAATACTGAAGCCAAGAAAACTGAAGGCGTATGGCGGTTACCCTCATATCAATTCCTGAAGACGGGGGAAGTTGAAGGCAACAAGAAAGATGATGTACTTGCAACGAGTGCTACAACAAAACATTTCAAATAAATGTATGCGTGAGATAGGCATTTTTCTGCAAAAAAGGAAAATAAATGCAAAAGAAAGATGGGATAATGCATTCATTTCTATGAAGACCAGGCAAAGAGGGTCGACATTGGTTATTAACAGCACAAAATTTGTGTTGAGCTTTACAAGAGTCCACTTTAGGAACCTCACAGTAGTTATAACGGAATATTGGATTCTTTGTTAACATGACTGTGAAAAATATATGACGACGTGCTAAGAACCCATAATAATGGGGTAAACATGAAACCATCTTCTTTGCCATTGTTCGGCAATTTGGAGCATTACAACGACTCTTAGAGAAGCTATAATGACGATGAAAAATATGAAACCATTTTTTTTACCATTGTCTGGCACTTTGGAACAAGACACAAAGGAATCTAGAGCATTTAAAATTTATTGATAGAACTAGCCCGCCTAGCCAAGGGTGGTTTGAATAAAATCCTTCATTATGAAACCCTCATTATAGTTGCATGACGAAATAGGTACTAAAATGTGAGGTCATAGGACCTAAGCAAGCAATACTTTTTGTGTGACTTATGAAACCGCATACTGTCCGGTACATAATATTGCACTTCAATTGCAGGCCAAAGGAAGTCGGTCGTCAAATGTCCGTAAAAACTTTGAGTTGACAATGACCGTTCTGACAGGAAAACAGTAATTTTTTTCTGGAATGCAATAGCTCTTCTACAATCACTTCTAGGTTCTTGGAGCTGCATATTAAACAATTTTGTTCATTAAGATAATCACAACGGGAAAAATGATCGTCATCGCCGAAGGAAATGTCATTTCAAGGGTCATCATTGAAAGCTATTGTGCTCCAGCATATCTACGATACTGTGAATAGTCACTAGGCTTTAATTGAAACGCGTATACAAATTCGAAATTCGCCTTGCCTTCATAAGCCGTTAATATAAAACATAATTGCAGAGATCGCAGTGGAGTCGAAAAATTCTGATTATCCGCCGCACTTTTTATAAGTTTTGGGATGTTTTATCTTCCAGAGCGTATATTTCGATGATATATAGGCCTGACCACGATCATTATCCACTACTGTGATGACAACCGCAATTATTAAGTCATGCTCGAAAGTGGCTACATTTTAATCACCAGTTTGATAATCAGTTTTATAACTGTTGCGCGTTCTTTACTTGTGAAACGATTCATAGTTGGAAATGGCAAAGCTTAATAAAAAAACTCCTTATAAATGGTGTGAGAAACTAGATCGCAACCCTGACTGTAGGGTTATGCAATGACTAATTATGGGGTATGCATGTATGTATGATTGTTGTCAGCTTTTTATGCTGTGTTCTAAACATTATTCTAACAACGAGAAAAGTTCTTAAGCCTCTTTAGGGATTATTTCGAGAGAGAATGACTCCAATAATTATCAAAATTCCC
>QOCX01001125.1:32450-46959 GCA_005959815.1 Sarcophaga bullata | reverse complement strand
CTTAACCTCCCATAGGCTGTTATAATGTTTCAGAGAACCGCAAGAACGAATATGGCACTAGTTCCCTTGTGTCCTAGCTGTGCTCATTGCATTCGACTGCTGTTCATAAGTTTAAAATTTTTATATCGTCTGCGTTACTTCAGCCAATATTCAACAATCGAGTGGCTGACAGTCCGATACGGCCAATTACCTTAGCTAATCTGGCCAATTATCCACTCATATTACAAAGAAACTGAATCTCGCAAGAGGGTACGTGCAATATTGCTGGACCATGCTGGACAGGATAAGAAGAGAATGGTTTCACTTCTATTCTTAAATCGCAGGAGCTATGGATCTGAGGAGCTGATCTTGTCATGTCTGTTTTTTACATCCTCGACCGTACTTTCTAATATAAAAAGTTTTGCAATAATAACAAAATTTATTTTGGACTCCTCTAGGGAATGTCTAACTCTCTGGTGATTATGGTATTACAACCTAAGGGGTCCGCCACCCTACCTACCCTAACTTAGTAGCAGCCTTTTAGCAGAACACAATAGACTCTCAGTCCACTTGTACATAGTAGGGATCATTTGAACTCAATATGTAGATTCCGATATCACAAGATGAATGGTATTGTGTATGAAGGCATGCTTAAAATCTGTACTTGCTTTGAGGAGATTGGTGTAGCCCATATTGATTGAAGGCTGTGTAATAAATGGGATATTCGCAGTATTATAGTATGTATACATGAACCACAATGCAAATTGCCTGATACTTAGGTTATGTTGCATTAAGCACCTCAGCTTACTTGGGTTGTAAAACTATTGTGCCTATTTGCACCATGTTTCTATAATTCCTGGAGGGCTTAATTGAAATAAGATGTAATGGATCTCTACATACGTGCATAAGTGGTCGTTACAACCCTTAAGTCACGATTGCAACCTAGTTTCTCGCAGAACTTATGTTGTGTGACTTGTGCTGTGTGAGTTGGCGGGACCTACAGTTTAAAGTCGTCTCCGAACGACAAATTTTTTGGAGAAATTTTTCATTGGCAATTTTATTTTACTCTCAGAGTTTTAGCGAGAAATGTGCTGGAGGAGAAAGTCGCCCATCAAATATTTTTTCATGTTACCTTTTGTTGGATATGTTTAACCCGGGGTGTTTGAACCGACACACGCTACTAGACTATCGTGATTTTGTTTGAATATCCTTGACCATGGAATTTTACAATTTAACTCACTTTCCTGGAAGTGTTAGTTTCAGTTTCCTGTAAGGGCAAGCGTACATTCGTAGCCTTTCCTTGCTTGTTACCCATAAAAACAAAGGATCGTATATTCAGAAATACGAAAAATATTTCCAATTTTTTTTTCTTAATTTCTATTTAAAAAGGTATAATTTCCAATAAATTCACAATTTGTTGGAACACTATTTAAAGAACAGAAAAAAATGAGGGTAAATAAGGAATGGTACAGACAGAGGCAGAGACAGAGACCCAGAGTATGCCCCACAAGTCAAGCAAATAGAAAAGAGGAAGCAGTAGAAAATTAGCTGTAATAACAGGCAACATAGAGAGGTGGCATGCAACCAAACCATCCATGCATTCATGTAGGATGCCACTCCTCTTAAACCTCGCTCTTAGTAGCATTCATCTGCTACTACGGTAGAGAAGGACTTGTTTTCCAAACTGCATAAGTAACGCAGGGAGAAAAATTTTTTTTTTTTTTTTTTTTTTAAGAAGAAAGAAAAAGCCATTGAGAAGAAGAAGAAAGAAGAAAAACAGGGGGAAAATTAGTTGAAAATAGTATTGATTTGCTGTTAATGATTTGATTTTGTCATGCTTGGAATATTTAAAAACGATGCGCTTTTCATGCAATTTCAAAACTTAATATAGTTTGCTTGTTGCCTTGCTGCTAGCTGCTATTGCTACTGCTGCCTGTAACTACTATCTGTCTGTCTGTCTTGCTGTATATCTCTCGAGTATTTTTGATCTGCTCTGAGTAGTATTTTTATTGGAATATTGCAATGATTAAATGCACTCTTGCTTAGAATATAAATTATATTCGCCTTAACAAAACTTGATTGGGAATACTTGTATAGAAATCACAACAACAACAAAAAAAAAATAGAGCAATAAGTTGCTCTGAGCAAATAACTAGTTTTAGCATCAGCATCAGTAGTAGTAGCAGCAGTAGTAGTAGCAGCAGTAGTGTAGCGGATTGTTATTAGGAAATAGTTAAACTGTTAAATTGCCAAAGTTATGGTGTACTACGACTATAACGTGATTGTACCACCAAAGTGAAAAAAACTGAAAGTAGAAAGCGAAGCAGCTAGCAAAATATTTCGACACATTAAAACCCATTTACTCGAGGGGATAACTACAATCTTGAAAATTAGGTCACAGTAATGATAAGGTATGTATTCAGTGCTGTTCATTGCTTAGCATTTCATTTTTTTATTTTCTCTCTCTCTCTCTTTTACTTTTTGTTGTAAAAATAATAAAAAAAATGGGATCCAAAGGAATTGAAAGGAAATGTTCAAATTGAAAGTATTGGATATTGTATATGAAAAGAACATGAATTATATTGACAATAAAAGCATAACATAACACGTTACATCAATTATAATGCTTTAAGTAATTAAATTAAATTTGTTTTTAAAAAATCATGTAAAAAAACCTGAAATTCCTAGAACGAATGTCGAGCTAAAGGCAATCGAATAGTTCACAGTTTGCTAATGGTGAACGATCTTTAAATATAAAACTAGCGGGCGAATAAGTATTCCCACGAATAATTAGTTCCGAATAATCAGCGAATGTCTTGCTAACAACGAGAATGTTAGTGATTAAACACATTTGAATGGGTTCTCTCTCTGAAACACAAGCTTCAATCATCGCAATGTCGCGATTCAAATTGACTGTCTTCATTTGTTTTATTCGGAAGCGGTATGAACAATCTTCAAAACACCCTCATTATTTCACCATAATCCAGCTCGATTCACCTTTGCTGTCGCCTACGTACAAAATCCACCTCCTCTCCTACATCTATTTACCAAATCTGTCTAACAGAATTTCTTGGCCAATGCAAGTATCTCTTCATTAGATATTGTTCTGAAGCGACTTATCACCGCAAGTATTTCCAACCATGTTAGGCAACCAGGTTGAAAGCCGCTGTCTTGACGTTCTTTCGAGCGCTTAAGTGTTTCACTATCTTTCTCCCTGGGCACAGTCATATTCCAGAACTGCATCGACGACGACTCGCTGATGAATTCCTTCCGCAGGTGCTCGTCAATAGAATTACGGTTATGCCACTTACCTCGGTTAAATTGGCCATTACGCGGAAATTTTTTCGGGTGGACAACATATTCTGGTACAATTCTGCTAGACTCACTCTTGGCGTTCGATGACGCAATAATACTCGAACTTTAATTGCAATATCACTTCGATCACAGTGTGGCCATAGTTCAGGTCATTGTTCTATGGGAGACATGGCGATAATCTTACGACTTCTGCCGTGGGTGTAGATCTGCTGAGGAAGAGTAGACTGTTATCCAATTTCTTTATTTGGTTCAGCAAACCTTGTCCGGATAGAGCAGCCATGCTTTTAATGTGCAGCCCGGGCGTTGAGCAATTTCTTCCCTAGTTTGGTAGAACTCGGTCACTACAGGAACTGCGTCACATGTGGCCAGTATATGTGCTCAAGTGAGCTTTTGGTATCAAAGGTACTACTCCGACCTAAACCTAAACCTATGTTAGGTAAGCATATAACATTATGACGTTATGACCGATGATGATATTATCTTCCTTTTTAATGGATTTGCTGCTCCAATATATGGCATTAGCCTCGCCAGTGCTGCAAGCCTCACATAAGCCTTGTAGCTGATGAATTTCATGGCCTTTAAACCTGGAGATCCGGCGACATAATAGACGATTGCCTTGAGAGAAAATGTATAGAAGTGACGAGGCCATTCAATCGCATTAAGGCATCTATTTGGCAAGTCATTTAGATGACTGTGTGTTAAGCATTGCAAAAAAGATTTCGTGCAAAGCCGGAAGGCCCTCGAAAGCTATGTTGCAAAGGTTCGTTTTATTAAGAAGTCTTAAGCGGATCGTTAATTTTAATTTTGAGATCAATTTATAGAAATTCTTGACGTCAGATATGGTGCAACACTATACCATTTGCCTGCAAAAAATCTTGGGGGGGGTTTGGGGGGTTTGTTCTTTTCCGCCATATAACATCAGCATTTCAAACGTTTTGAGGCAATACTTTAAGATATCATTAGCTAGGGTGTATATAATGCTTTATGGCCGATAAATGTACTACTTTCACTGGCGATATATGCATATAAACATTAAACAACAACAACAATTAAAACTTGGTTTTATATGGCACAGAGCAACTCTGCACTTTGTTTACACCCAAAATTTCAATTTCAATAGCAATTGCAGAACTTTTTTTTCGGTTAACAACTTATTTCGCAGAAATTAGCCTCCCTGGCAAATTTAACAAGCAGAGTCCTTGTCAGTTACGTTGCCATCAATACAATTTCGTTGTGTCAATTGATTTCTTCGAAACTACTTTCACTTGCACAATTTTCATTTGCAAGCAATAAGAGTTGCAACAAAGCAGCACAGCAGCATAGTAACGAAACAGAATTTTTTTTTTTTTTTTTTTTTTTTTTTTTTTTTTTTTTTTTTTTTTTTTTTTTTTTTTTTGGTTGTGTTGTCTGCAATATTTTAATTGTTTTAAATTAATTCGTTCGATTTTTGTTACACATTTTCTATGTTGGTAGTGGCACTTTCTTTAAGTTGCCATTATTATAGGTTCGTAGTTCTTTCTTTTGTCTTTTACTTAGTAAAACTATGGAGAAAGTTTCATTTCAATTCATTTTTCAATTGTTCAATAATGCCCAAAACGAATGGGGGGGGGTGTAACTATGCAGTTTAAAGGAAAAACTTTTCTGGCAAGTTTTATTTGCTTCTTTCTTATTCTCATGGCCTTTTCAATTTCTGGCATTCGCTGGTGTGAAGTGTGAAGTAATTTTTAATGATAATTGAAAATCAATTTGTTTGCTTGCAAGAAAAATGAGAAAAAGAAGGAAAGAAAAAGGAAAGAAAGAAAGAAAAGAAAAATAAAGTTTTCCTTTCCAATGCTATTTCTATGCTCGCTAATGTAGTTTTCCTTTTTTGCCATTCTTTACTTTTATTTTTCTGGGTGTAAATGTTAATTGAAATGGAGATGCTTATAAAACAATAGCTGATACACTAACACAACAACAACAACAACAGCAGCAGCAGCAAACATTAGCAAAAAAAATATTGGCAATAAAAACAAGAGTATCAAGCGTTAGCCTTGAAAATTAAAATGAAATTTAGATTGAAGGATAACAGTTGATGCTTTTAAAGCTTACGGCCATAAAGAGTAGAAAAGAAAAGAAAACTTTTCAATTAAATTGAAAGAAATTAAAAATTTAGTTTTAATAAATTGCCAAAAAATAAAAAAGAAAGGAAAACTAATAGAATACTAAGTAATTTAGAATTCTTCATTAAACGTTGTAAAAGGAAAATTAGGCCATGATTTCTATTAAATTTTGGTAAAGTATTCCAAATTTTATGTCATTAAAAATTCTTTTTCGACAGAATTTTAATCAGAATTTTTCGTTTATTAAAGTCACAGTAAAAAGGAATTCAATTTCAATTTATTTTAAAAATTAATATTAATTAGGTTGGGATAGTTTGGAAGCAAGTGCCAGTTTTGTTAGATCACAAAACACTTGAGTACACATATTGTATATGTGCACTCGGGGCAATGGCATCACAAATTTTGGCCTTTAAATGCTCAATTGGCTCTGTTGGTTGCATATACACTTTTTTTTAACGGTGCCCCATAGGAAATAGTCCAACGGAGTTTTATCGCAGCTTCTTGGCTGCCAATTGACATCACAATTTCCGCTAATTAAACGGTCATCAAACGTTTGATGCAATAAATCGATTGTGGCATAAGATGTGTGGCAAGTGGCACCATCATGTTCAAATCAAACATCGTACACATCAATACCATTAACAGCGGGTACAAGTAAATCGTTTATCATGGTGCGTTAGGTGTCTTCACTGACCGTAATGGTTGCACCATCCTTATTTGCCGAGAAATATGGGAGAAACAATCACTCATAAAGGGTGCATTGTGTTCTGTAAGATCGCGAATGGGTTTTCTAAGCCTCAAATAGGTTAATCTTACGTATTAACGTACCCAACCAAGATGAAAATGGACTTCATTCGAAAAGATGATTTGGCAAAATCGACATCATCGTTTAGTTTCTTCCCAATAAATCCTAACGTTGCTCAAGCGTAAATCGATTCATTCATCGTTTAGTGGAGTTAAAATACTGAATTTTGTGACAATTTAGAATGACATAAGTTATGCTATATTCGAAATAATCGATAATTCAAATTTAAACCCATAGACGACCCACCTTATAGCTTAAGAGCTCACTCACAGCAATCCAAGATCGAATACAGAAGAAATTTTGAAAAAATTATTCATACATACATAATTGGCCATTACAACCCTTCAGTCAGGATTACGGCCTAGCTTCTCATGTCACTCATTATTCATGTCACTCGAATTATATTCAATTAATGCGTTTGAATTACCTTGAAGTTGACGTAATCTAGCTCCACGCTTCAACGCCCAGTTCAGATATTTCGAACAAAACGAAATAAAAAAAATAATTCTTCGGTTACTTCCTTTCAGCAGATTTCAGGCAAAAACTCTGAGTAAATAAAAATTGCCTTGAAAAGTTTCTTAAAATCTGTCATTCGGAAACGATTTATTGTGCTCCAAGTTGTCGTAATGAATCCGTTTCACATGGGCTGTTAAAGATTCACACTCCAATTGAGTATTCACCTCCTTGGAAAAGAAATTCGTTTGTCTGACATGTGTAGTACTGGTCCTGGTGTTCCATATCAAAATCCTCACTTCTAAACGATACAACCTATCAATCTCTTGTTGAAAACAATACAATTTACTTACTTAGAGTAAGTGTTGCTATGCTAATCCAGATTTTCTAGCTTTATTTTATTGTTTTGACCAGAATTTTATATTATTTAGTCAAGACACAAACCATGAGTAGAATATCTTGTAAAACATGCATTTATTTTGCAATTAAAATGCTGTTTAACGATGTTTTTATGTTGAATTTTAAATTCTTATTGAATATGATTTCAAATAGAAACATAAATTCCATAATTTATTGAAAATCTATTTCAAAATGCTTCGAAAGTAACACCGTTAGTGGCTTACTACCCAAACATTTAATGCATTTGCATTAATGCCGTATCCCCTGTTATTTGCGTTATCTTTACTGCAATGATGTGATAGTATATACCATAATAATAATAATAAAAAAAACAATTAAAAAATCAATTTTATTATAGTTTTCCCTCATCCGCTACCCTACACCTCGCTGTTTGTTGCCATATATCTTTATGATTGATGTGTACGAGTTGACATTTTAGTCAGTAGTTGCCTTTATCCTTTTACTACTTCATTAACTGGCGTATGTATGTATGTATTATAGTTTTTATCCCTCATCCCGTACACACCTAACATCCTCGCTGTGTGTATGCCAATATATTTATAATTATGATTGATGTGTAACGATGTTGACATTTTAGCTCAAGTAGTTGCCTTTTATCCTTTTACTACTTCATTAACTGCGTTATGTTATGGTATGATATGAATATGTATGTATGTATGGGTCATATAACGACTTAAGAGTTTTTTTATTTACAATAATGTTGTGGTTTTTTAGCTTCAACAGTAACCTACTTTCGAAGTATATTGTTATTGTATTGTATGTTATGTATGTATGTATGTATGTTATGTTCTAAAATAAATATTTATATAATTGCTACAAAAGACAAAGACTCAAAGAAATAACAAACCTAGAAAAAAAATGGGGGGAAAAAATTGTGAACCGAATAAAATGAACTTTAATTAAAATGCAAAAAACTTATCTATACGAACAGCTAGGCAGGCAGTTAGGCAAGCAGAAGGCCCATGCTAGCGTTTCTGTTGTGTCTGGCAAAATTGTTTGAATTTTTTTTTAATTTTCTTCAAAAACAAAGTGTTTTATTTCAATTTATCTATGATGACATTTATAATTTTAATTAATATAAAAATACAGGGCAATATACATACATACACACATACATACATACATACATACATACATACATACATACTAAATAAATAATAATTAGAGTTAATGGTATAAATTATAGACTTCGGAATTAGAGCATTGACAGCCATTAAAACAAATTTCGTTTAAATTTTATTTAAAAAATTTTAAAGTTTGAAAAGGATTAAGCAAGTCCTACCAAGGCAATCTATATAAAGCGGGATCAAATCAGAACACACGATGTTAGTTGTAAATAAAACAATACGTTTTCAGAGCATTACCGTAATATTTTTGCCTATTCTAGCAGGATCTACGATAATTGTGTGTGGAACAAAATATCGGCAACATTTTCACCATGGCTTCGTTGACATACAGTGAGCGTCAAAAGAAACTGCACACTAAAGATAAAATTCTAACAATCATCAAAGTCAAGTTTTACCACTTGAGGAGAGTGCCTGAAAAAATTTGACAATATTTCGCGTTTTTTTTTTTTTAATTTTAAAAACTGGCAATGAAACAATTTTGAAATAAAAATAACGGAAATTTATTAATGAATACTTTTTAAAATGTACATTTTCTTTTGTCGCTCACTGTACCTTTATCCGATGGACCATATTTTCATTGACTTTCAAACGGAATTGTGGTTCAATGTCATCAATATGCTGAAAGATCTCATTCTTTTGCTTTTAAAATTGTCCTTTGCATATTGACATACAGTCAAAGAAAAAAGTCTACCTACACTGCTATGTACACTGCTGTATGTAGACTTTTTCCCGGTGATTTTTATCAAATTGAAAAAGCTGTTTAAGGCATTAACAATTAAGAATGTTTGAAGAAATTTTTGGAAAAGAACAAAATAAATTAGCGGAAAAAGGGTGTATGCACACTCTTTTCTGTCACTTTTTTCACACATTTTTTCTTTTACATATCTGTCCCCAAAGAAAGAAGTCCAACAGTGTCACATCACATAGTCGTAACTGCAAATTAACAAGGCCATGATTGCATTTCGCGTGCAAGGGAGCCATTGCTTCGTTGCCTGTGGCCAAGTGGCGGAATCCTGTTGGAAGCACATATCGTTCAGGTCCATATTCCCAATTTTTAACCACAAAAGGTCCTTATCTTCCTGTGATAGCAAAACCCACTCATTGTAACTGTTTGATTCACTTTATTTTCAAAAGTAGTATGAATTCATCTTAGTGTAGTAGGTAGTGTATTGGCTTATTAGGCCACGATACAAATCCAGGGTCAGACATCTGCAGCAAAACGAAAAGTGAAAAAATATTTCTTCGGCTAATTCCTCCCAGCACATTTACAGCAAAAATCTTAGGAGAAAATAAAATTGGCATAAAAAAGTTTCTGAAAAAACTGTCGTTCGAAGTCTCCTCTACTCTGTAGGTCCCGTCACTCATGTACAGAATTAACGCGAACAACATAAGTGGTATGAGAAGCTAGGTCGTAATCCTGACTGAATGGTTGTAATGACCAATTATGTATGTATGTGTAACACTTTGTAGATTCATTGGCTTTTCAACAATCTCTTCTGGGTTTTCATTTGCTTTAAAGCGGCAATTCTGGTTGTTAACGAATCCACTGAGATGAAAGTGTGTCTCATTGCTAAAAATGATTTTCTTTGTAAAGTCACCTCTCGCTTCTGTCTGTTTCAACAACCATTCTTCGCATTAATGATGCTTAAAGTGATTAGCACGCTTCAGTTATTGAGTCACTAGAATCCTATAAGCGTGTAAATTCAAATCTCTATGTCATCGGTGATGTTCCTGAGATGTTTAATTGTTGGGCACGAAGAAGAGTCGAGCTTGGCGGCTCTTCTGCCATACTATCACAAACAAAAGTGATGTTTGTCGCAGACCGAAATTCACAATTAAAATGGATTACTTTACTGGTACTATCACTTACTATTGTGGCTACAGAGAATGAAATTACAATGAAAGATGATCTTATCGGGAATGTCGATTTCTTTATGTATCGCGATAGCAGAAAAATGAAGAATGGTGGCTTCCAAGTGGACAATGCTGATGGAATTAGCAAAGTACGTACGTTTCGACTACATAGACTTTAACATTGAAAGGAGGATGTTATTCTTTTCCTTTACATGGCGAATTTAGTGATTTTCTTATAAAAATTTAAATTTTAAAATTTTCCAATAAATTTGCTTCACGTACTCTTAAGTATGCCACCCTCAATGCCATAGAAGAAGCCAAAGCTGACAATTGCTTTAAAGCATTAAATATCTGCTGGTGATATATTGTCTGTTCGTATGCTTCATGTTTTTGTTTGGCAACCCTCCAAGGTCCTATTTTTATTCAATTAATGGTTAAAGTTACTCTAAATAAGTGTCCGTCAACAGTTTCACTTTTTTTTCTGTTTTTAGTTGTTGAAAAGCCAGGCGTACACACACTGTTTTATGTGTGTGTGCACACTGTTTAACGTAAATTTTTAACAATTAATTTCTTATTTTGTTTAGACGATTTGTGTCATCGATGGCTGTTTGTAAATGACAATTTACGCATGTTTTTATGCTCATCAATATGTCTACACGTTCATTTTACGAATGGGATGGATGGACGGACGGACAACATTTTGAACATTTATTTTTACATGTTTTATATTTATTTAGCACGTATTTGTATACACCCTACATACATACATACGTTTATATATAATGAGTGCATGTGTGTGTATGTGTGTGTATAAGTATGGCATGCATTTGTTGTTGACAAATCGCCATTCTTCAAAATGATTAACGACAATTCAAACAATTTCCAAAAACGTTTAAATTTTATCACTTAAACGGTTTCACAATAAACAACAAACAACAACAACAACAACACAAAAAACGGTCATTTAAAACAGGCACAAACACCAGCACTCACTCACACACATACCGTTACGTACGTTCGTAAGTATATTAACACAAACATCGATCTAAATAATGTTGGCAGGCTTTATGGTGCATATAAAGACAAATAACGAGGGTTGTGTGATAAGTGTAAATACCTTATTTATGTCTTAGGTCCATTTTGTTGTCTAAATAATATTGGCAGGCTTTATTTTGCATATAAAGACAAATAACGTAGGTTATGTGATAAGTATAAATACTCTAATTCGGTCGTAACTGCATATTGTTAAAGAAAAGTCAAAGATTTCTCATACAACCAACGTACATTTTATATTTCTTTATGCCATATTGATTGTTAACTGTTGTTGTTGTTTCTATTGTCCATCTATGCACGTATGTATGTGCATAAAACCTAACAAATGTCATTTATTATACGTGTACATACAGTTGTGTTTAAATAAATGTCTCCCTATTTGTGCATAAAAGGCAAGTAAAGGCCTACCAGCGTAAGTATATGAAAATAGGGGTGAGATACGAATGAGAGATAGCGGCCTTCTTAGATGATTTGTTAGTCCTTTATAGAAGACAATGCATTCACACATAAATTTAAACGCTTATACGCACACACACATACATGCATATACGATGAATTTATTCATGCGTATAAGTAGAGCCTTGAATTTTATACTGGCTGGGCTTGCTGGCTGGCTGGAACTATGCCTATGAACTACAAAGTGTGTCAAATCTTTGTTTCTTTTGATACGAAATATTTGTTAGAACAACCGTCTGTCTGTCTCTCTATACATGCAGAAATTTAATGAATTGAAACAAGATTTTTTTTGTTTTTGTATTTCGATGATGGCATTGCAAAATTAATTTTAATTAAATCACGTTGAAAAGGAAATATTCTTTCAGTAGAGAACAATATGAGGAGATATCATGCACAGTCTAATCTTTAACATTCACTTAACATGGTGACAGTTCTGGTGCAAACATCGCCACTGTCAGTGAGAGAGTGCAATAGAGTCTGAGGCATTCGATTTCGCATTGCTCACAAGAATTCGGTCTTTCGCCTATCACAACTTAGCGAATTTCGTATTGTGACTTGGGCGTATAGGAACTAAAGTTAAACGACGATAGACGCGCATAAAGCTCGATGATGTGTGTTTGATAAATGCGCTCTTTTTGCATTGTAAACTGTTCAGATAAATGGATACGTGAAGTAACAAAATGATCTTATTTTAGATGAGAAAAATCCACATCAACCTCCAACACATCCCCAATGGTGCACATTGCTCTGTGCATCACGTTGGACATACCAGCACTGTTATCGACGACCACATTTAGGACGATGATTACAAGCTTTTTTTGACCTAAGTAGGATGGGATCTGAACACCAATGAAATATGGTATCAACACAATGGCTCTACGTGCCATATGACTCATGGCACATTTGGTGCGTTGGCTTATTAGATGCCAGCCGTTGGTTCAAACCCGATGTGAAAAAATAAAAATATTTTTTCGGTGAATTTCTCTCTCAGCAGTATTTTGCTAAGTAGCATGCAGCTTATACTACATTAGGTAACCTGCATGATCGGAATCGCCGCAGTGAGATCAAACTTTACTGATGTGAGCCCTTGGTTCAAACTCCGTACGACAAAATATTTCTTCGGTGGACTATCTCTCTCAGCAGTCTTCTGTTAAAAAACTTTGCGAGTATATAAGATTGTATTAAAATTCCGTTATTCGTAGTCCATGTTTAAATTGTATGCTCCGCCACACACGCAACATGAATGGTTGAGAACTTGAGAAGCCAGGTTTGTCATCCTGGCTAAAGTATTAAAATATATGAATCTGCCAGTCAGGGATTACGGCTAGCTTCTCACACCACTTATGTTATGTGCATTAATTTTTTGCATTGAATGGCGGGACCAACAGTTACAAGTCGACTCCAAACGGCAGATTTTTGAGAAACTTCATGCAATTTTTTTTTCTTTTTTTTTTTCAGAGCGTTTACCGAAGAAGAACTATTTTCCATATTTTTGTTTCGATGTCTGACCTGGGGTTTGAACCGTGCCTTACGTCTAATTAGTCCATACAACAACTAACTACTAGACTACAGCTACTTCAAATGGTTGAACTGGCCATCGAAATTCGTGCGATTTAATATCGTTAATCTTTTTCTCATGCAACGCCACTCACACTCAATTATATGCCTTGCCATTGATCAAACTCTGCTTGATTTATGTAACAGAGTTGGATATTATCGAAAGCGCGAAAGACCTCTTTAAAATGAAGATGATGTTACCGTTCGAGAAGATCTGATGAGCAGTAGACAAGCTTATTGAAGGTAAAGTAGAAAATACAAACAAGGATACGGAATACCCGGGGATTTTTAAAAGCTCACTGTAGTCATTGAAGCGTGGTTGCTGTGAATGAAGATCGCGATGAGAGTTTGTATGCCTATATTTACGCATGTTATTTGCAGAATACATATGTAGCCACTGGAAACCACCAGTTATAAAAAAAATAAATATAAAAAAAAAAAAAAAAAAAAAAAATGTAAGCAGATGTTCAGCATAAATTTGATTTTTATTGTTAAACAATTAAAAAATAAAAATTATTTTTAAGTTTCTCCGTTAGAGTACAGTCCTTCATGCTTAAAATTAAAATGATTGACATTTAAAAAACAGAAAAAAAGAACGCAAATCTTTTTGTTGCATTAAACAACAGCCAATAAACCCTTTTCCACCAGGCGAATAAATTTCGTATGAAAAAAGTTGTTTTTTGTTTCCAAATTCATATGTGCAATGCAATATGACAGCAGCAAGAGCAAGAGTAGAAATAAAAAAAAAGAAAAACAGAAATTTAAACAGAAAATGATTGACATTTCTGTCAATGGCAACAAACTATGGAATGTGTTGCAATTGTCAAAATGACAAGTAAATTGCAAAGTAAAACAACAAACGAAAAAGAGAATTCAAACAATAACGTACGACAACAAACTGATGATGGAAATGGAATTTGAAATATTTCATTATGTTGCAAAACATTTTCACACCCCATATGTGTTGGACAGGCCAAGCCAGGGCCCAACAACAGGCCAACATAGAGGACAACAGTATCAACAATTCATATACAAAAAAAAAAAAAACGAAAAAACAAGGGAAACATAAATGAAAATAGACACACATGTAAAGCATTGGCTGGTTTCTTAAATTCTATTGCAAAACGATAAAGAAAAAGTAGCAAAAAGAAAAGAGAAAGAAAATTCAATAACAACCAACAACAACAATACATTGTTAACAAAATTTTATATTGTTTCGCCCTTTATACAAATTTTCAGCAGGTTTTATTGACTGCTCTTAAAGGCAACAATGAAACACGAATCTCTCTCATTTTTTTCTCTCATTTTTGTTGAAGGCAAATATCATCAGAAGTCACATGATAAAAATTCAGATTAAAAAAAAACATTTTTTTTTTGTTTTTGCAAGC
>QOCX01001125.1:430-26441 GCA_005959815.1 Sarcophaga bullata | reverse complement strand
CTTTCTCAGTATGAATTTCGATATTTGCTTTCCCTAACTAACTATTTATTAGTAACTGCTTTCGACCACAAATATTCATTTACAAATTTATTGTGGACATTTTGTTTTTTTTCGGTATACCGTTCCTTTCATTTTTATTTCAGTTTTATTTTCATTTTACTTACTTACTTACTTACTTCATTGGCCATAACAACCCGATTAACGGATTTCGGCCTGCCGCAACACATCCTTCCAGGCGCCTCTGCTTCTTGCGCGCCTACGCCAGTTGGTCACACCAACCGATGACAGGGCTTCCTCGATTTGGTTCTTCCAACGGATACAAGGTCGTCCTCTTCGCCGACTTCCGCAGATCCCCGCATGAAATACCCGTCTCGCCGGAGCATTCTCCTCCATTCGAACGACATGGTCATGGAGCCAGCGCAGCCGCTGGATATTAATACGCTGCACAACAACGTCCATGTCGTTGAGGAGCTCATACAGCTCACTGTTGTATCGGATGCGGAAATCTACGCCAACTGTAGGAGTTTTCTCTCGAATACTCTCAAGGCTGCTGCATCGCTGCATAATAATTTTCATTTTATTTGTCTTTAATTCTACGGCCTTTAGTTTACTTAATTATTTCCCAATTACCCTCGTACTAAAGATGACATTTCAAATTGCCGTTTTTATGTGTGTGTTTAGGTAGACGAGCATACGTTGTTGGTGGTTAACAATTTATGAGGCTCATTAAGAATTTAAATGGTGCATTAAGGAAAACATACACCAAAATCAACATTGAAAATCTTTTTTTTTATTTTTTTTATTTTTATTTTCGAAAATCAACATTTTGTTGTAAGTTTTCGATTTTTAATTTCAGTTTAAAGTAGTCAATGAATATTTAATTTTATTTTTATACGCGTTCGTTTCTCTCTTTCCTGTCTTATTTGTTTGTAAACCTTTGACATACAATCAGAAACGTTTTTTTGATTGTTTTNNAATAAATCGAAAATCAATGAAATTTAAAATAAAAAAAGAAGAAAAAAAAACATTTTAAATCCATTGAAATCAATAACACAGTCTAATGACGCTTAAATGTTGCTTTGCTCATTTTATTCCCTGGCATAATTTATAACGAATTTCCAAAGACTAAAACGGCAAGAGAGACTTACTTGTTAAATATTTTATATAAACAAACAACATTTATGGTAATTCTGTTGCTGAATAAAGAAAAGAAAAAGAAAAAGAGAATGAAAAATAATATGAATTTGAATTTTAAATTAATTATTGTAACATTTTCTTTTTTTTCTGTTGCATTTGAGGAAATGAAGCTAATTTCCATCAGCATAAATAGGTTTCGATTACGAAAAGCCCCCCAAAAACATCATTATCAATATGGTGATATTGGGTGTATGCCTATGCCTTTTTAAGTTGTTTTCTTAGCTTAAAAAGCTATTTCGTTCTGTTTTTAGCATTTAAGAACTTTAAATATGTCTTCACTTATTATAAGCCATGTGTAGGGAGAAGGCAATTTTTCAAACATGGAAGATAAATGACAATAATAATGGAAAGTCAAGTTAAAATGAAACATTTGAAGAGGCATTTTCAACACAAAAATTCAACATAATGGCTTACAGATTGTGGCATTGTTATCACAAAACTATTCAGACGTAAGTCATGATTTTGCTGGTCGAAAAACGTTCTTACATTGATTACTGATCATTACAAACCTTTAGTCAGTATTACAACCTAGCTTGCCACAGCACATACTTGAGTGGCAACACCCAACAGTATAAAGTCCACACCGAACAACAGATTTTTTGGAAAACTTTTACTTAAGACGTTCACGCCGCCGCTTAAATTCATGGTTGTCACCTACTGGCGGCTGCGCTAAATGCTTTTCGCTTTATCAGACGGCAGCTGTTTTGTAGCAATACAAACGGTATGTGTAAATGCTGGGTTTTCCTTGTAAATCCTTTCATTCTCATTAAATCTTTTGAATTTTTACAGAGAACAGTACTGAATTTTGTTAAAGATCTAAATATTTAGTGTTACCAACCTACTAATAGCATAATCAAATGCGTACCAGCGGTGGTAGTACACGTCATCCGATATGGCAGTCTAGTGTGGTTCAGCTGATCACATTACATAGGCTTAAAAGTAAGCTGCGACTTTGTATAATACGCCAGCAATGCTAACCTTCTTCAATATCTTTCCTAGTTAGTCATCAACACAAAATGCATGTTTGACTGAAAGCCGACGTGGACGGTTGCTATTTGTTATGAAAGTCCGTGACTTGTGCAAACTTTACGTATGTTACCCAAAATCGGAATGTGGAAACTATTAACTCCTTTCGAAATTCAAACAAGTTGTGTTATTTTCTTTTTGTTGGATAGCCTTTAATGTCAACATAGCCTAGAAGTCATTACTTTATGAGAGAGCGCATGATTAATTCCTCTCAACAGATTTCTCGTCACAAAAACTGCGTGTAAATAAAGTCATGAAGGCATGAAAAGATTTTAAAAAATCTGTCGCTCGGGATCAGCTTTAAACTGTAGATCCCATCACTCATGTATTAAATTAACACACACACACACAACATATGTAAGTGCTTTGAGAAGCCAACGCGTAAGAATGCGTGGATACAACAAATTTAGGCCAATTTCTGAATGAATGCGTAAAAGAACAAAGGAAATTGTAGGATTTGAGACGAAACCGATCTTTATAAAACCCAAACGCGTCCAATACATCTAGAAAAAGTCATTGTTTGGTGGGGTAAGTTTTTCATCGTTCCATATTCCTTTGAGAACGACATTGGCCGTACCATCACTGTCAACTTATTTTGGCTAAAACTGAAGTATGTGGATACTAACGAAATGTGGCATCCAATAACATGGCGGTACGTACCGCAATCCTTATGCCACATTGACTATTCCGCACGAAGCTTTTGGGGACATGGCCATCTCATTTAGAGATGATATGAAATGGCCGCTGAAATGATGTGATTTGACCTCGTTAGACTTTTTCTTGTGGGGCCGTATGCGATAAGCTACAAATTAAAGAGGTTCTTAAAGTCAACATCCCATGCCAAAGGACAAATTAAGTCTGTTATATGCGCAGAAGATGCTGTAGGTAAATTAGTTGGTAATGTGTTGGCTTATTAGACGTAAGGCCGTCAATCTAGCTCTTCACATTACCCATGTCGTGTGTGTTAAGTTGTTACATGAGTGACAGCGCCTATAGTTTACGAGCGACAGATGTTTTAAGGAACTTTTCATGGCAATTTTATTGACGATCAGAGTTTTTGCCAGAACATTGATGAGTGGAAGTAGCCGAAGAAAAATTTTTTTTTCTTATTTCGTTTGATGTGTCTTAGCTAGGGCTCTGAACTAAGGACTAGATGCAAGTCTAGGCAACATACTACCCAATAGGCCATGGCAAATGCATATACATTACAGTCTAGACTATTCCCATTAACCCACTAAGAAATAAGAATGATTTTCTAATCGTCTATCTAAACCATTAAGAGAACTATTCCTACTACAATTTACAAATGTATGTCCGTCTATTTTCTATTTATATTGCTTCATATAAATAACACTTAAATTACACAATTAAGGCAACAAACCAAACATGATCGTAAAACTTACAACAAAATATCATTAACAATTTCCATTTAATTATGCAACAACAACAACAATTTTTAAGGAATTAAACGAAAATCTTAAATTCTTAACAGCATTTAAATTACAATAACAATAAATATGATACAATAAAAAGCAATTTTATGCTTTAATTTTTATTTAATTACCACAACAACAACAACAACAACAACACCAAAACTAAACGAAAAAACATTTCTAAACATTCAAGAAAACAAATTCAATTTCCTTTGAAATACTTTGATTAAAAAAGAAACAAAATTTGATTCTTGAAAACCATAAGGAAAAAACAAAAACAAAAACGAATCATTACTCTTCTCTCAACTAATAAAGTTTGTTTGTTTAAAAAAAAACCAAAAAACAAGTGACTAATTTAACAGGATTGGCTGTCAAGCAAGCTGGCTGCCTAGCGCCGCCTGGGCCAAGCAAGTAAGAGAAGGCAATTTTTGAAGATTTCAAAACTAGACCAAGAATAACAACAATATGGAGCAACAACAATCATCGTTAAATTAAATGGAAATTCTTTTTCTTTAGTTTTCAGTTTCCTTTGAGATGAAAGTGGCTGGCACTCAAATAAAATTTTATTGATCGTTAATGTTTGTAAGTGTTGAGTGGAGAAAAAAAATTTTTTTTGTAACTGCCACCACGATAAAGATGAACATGAACTTGTTGTTGTACATGCATTTTAATTTTCAATAATTAAAGAGCATGGGTTTTAAAGTAGTAGACGCTAAAATTCAATTTAATGCCAGACTGTGGTCTACTCCGGAAGCTGGACTCAATTTTACTTGCATCATTGACCTTAAACCAACTTGCAACATAAAATTTACAACCTATTGTAAACGGTTTATTTAAAGAATACTGCTACTTAATTCAATCGGGTGGGCCATTTATCGGTTTATATTTGAAGCATCGTTTGTTTTCACAACATTCAGATCGATTTACATTTGAGCAACGTTGGATTCTACTGGGCCAAAGAAAAACTGCGCAATGATATCGAAATCATCTTTTCGAATAAAGCTCATGCTCATCTTGTTGGGAACGTTAATAAGCAAAATTGCCGTATTTGGGGCTAAATACTCACACACACGTGGTCCTACAGAAGCCAATGCACCCATTACCAGTGACCTTTTAGTGCGCCTTAAGAAACGGAGGCATTATTGGTACATCTTTCTTTGAAAATGAGAATGACGTAACCATTACGGTCAATGGAGACACCTATCGCATCATGATAACCGATATTTTTGTACACACTCTTCATGGCATTGATGTGAACAATGTGTGGTTTTAACAGGATGGTGCAACTTGCCACATATCTCATGCCATAATCGATTTATTGCCTCAAACGTTTGTTGGCTGCTTAATTATGGTGATATCAATTGGCTGTCAAGAAGCTACGATTTGGCTCTTTTCTGTAGGAAAAGAAAAGTGTTATGCCAACAAACCACAAACAATTGAGCATTTGAAAGCCAACATTCGTGATGCCACTGCCAAGATATGGCCCCATACACTCTAAAAAGTGCACGAGAATTGGTCTGATCGAATAAGGTACTTTGAAGTCAGCAGCGGCAGCAATATTGCATGAAATAATATTCCATTTCTAACCAGAACAATTGTACTTCACAACAAATAATATAAATTTAGCAAAGTTTTAAACCATTTTTGTATAAAATTTTTCAGTTGAAACTTTTAAGTGACCCACCTTACATTTACTCTTCAGAGGCTTCCAGTGATCACAAATAATAGAAAGCCTCATAGATACAGCGTAAGTAGTTTGTAGGTAGAATGAATGGCAAGAACACCAAACCTTAGTGATTCTATTCCTCTCGTATGTCGCGAAACCCCTAAGCCATTATATTAGCTACTTGTGCACTTACCACTAAGAGATGATGCCTTGAATATCAATCACGCTCTGAAGCGTAAATCTAGTATCAGATCAAATTTCTTGCTCAAATGGATGCACAGCATAACCGATTTTGAATTGAGACCAGGGGCTATATAACAGAACCACCAACCAAACTATACCACCGGCTCGGAACATAATACAGTCTTTCAACCGGAGTTACATGAGATAAGAGAATAAAGAGAATGGGCAAGTGATAAGTGGTGATAATAGCGACAATTTGGTAGAACTTGATGTGGAGGGATAGTCAAATGAAAATTTGGAAAACAGCATACAGAGATACGAGATCAAGAACCGAATGGCGGGTCCTACAGTTGATTCCGAATGAGAGATTTTTAAGAAACTTGCCATAGACTTCTTGCCAGAAATCAGCTGACAGAAAGTCGCTTAAGAGATACTCTCTATATTTCGACTTTATCGATATATCTGATCTGGAGTTTGAACCTTGGGCTCACACTTAATAAGCCAACACACTACCTACTAGACTACGGTGACTTTAAACTTAACAATACCGATGTTATTGAACTGCATACTTACGTACTTAATTGGACTTCTTACACCATCAATGACATAATTTTATCCATGGGTAGATGGGCCTACAGTTTACAGATTTTTAAGAAACTTTTCCAGACAATTTTATTTGCTCTCAGAGTGTTTGTCTGGCAACTGTGGAAAGGATTTTTTTGTTCGTATTGGATGAGCTGGGGTTTGATCACGGGTTTGTGTATAATACGCCAACACACTACCTTTTTAGACCATTTGGTGCTTTTATAAAGTCCGGTAACAGTTATCGATCATTTTTATCGATTACTGCCGTTTTAGAAGCAAATGTCATACCCATTTGTATCGATTTCAATAGTTTTGAAAAAATAATTCAAACGATGTGGCTTATGCCAGAACTAGTTTTTCATACTTCGTTCTCTTTAAGATGCATAATCGAATGCCCGTTCGAAATTATTTTCAATCAGATTTTGTGAAATTAAACATTTGAAGAAAGACGAGTCTCTTTTCGTAAGTGAAAATATGTAAGAGCCTATATGAGGGCTTCCCATGAGAAAAGATTCACATTTTTAGTTTCTTCTGATTCTTATCGAAATGAATGGCTGTTGCATTGTCATATTTTATAGAAAATAAGATCTTAGCGCAACCTCAGGCAATAATTTAATTGCCAAATACTTACCAAGCTTCTTCTCTTTTTCTTATAGAACTTTACCAAAAGCTTAACTCCATAAATTCCTTTTCTCCAGACTAAAATATAGAAATTTCTCCACACATATGTATGTATGTATGTATGTATGTATGTATGTATGTATGTATGTATGTATATATGTATGTATCTATATACATACATACCAATGTCATGGCAGATTGTCATAAATAATGTTTTACATGCGGCGGTATTCGGTATTTACATGGAAATGGGCAAAAAGTATCATTCATTTTGACAAGTCGACAAGAAAACCTATAAATGTCAAATTCATTATAAATGCTCAACGGAACACAACGTACATAAATATATATGCGTGAAACAGAGAGACAAAAACAATAAAAAAAAACATTTTGATTGTATTGTTGTTGTTGTTCCTATTGTTGTAGGTAAAAATAATAAAATCACTTGAAGTAGTTCGCCGTTTAAGTTAAAAACTTACGCAGTTGAATGCAATTGCTTTGAAATGATGAAATGAAAGCTATCAATACTTACGTAGTGCATTTTATTGTTGTTTTTTTCATTTTCTTGTTGAGCAACACCTGCATCATTAAAAAAAAAAAAAAAAAAAAATACTTTTGTCTAGCTGGTGGGCATAAGACTCAAAATGTGTGGCAGTTGAAGAAAATTTATGCAAGAATTTCAATTGAGTACAGTTCTAGATACAGGGCACTTTGGGAAATTGAAGGAGTATGTGACATATTTTGGATTATTTTTTATATTTGTTAATAGATTAGAACTGTTTGGTTTAAGAGTAGAGGGCTGTGAATTACTCAAGCAAAGAGAGTTGAAACTGTGTTCCATTCTTTAAAACCTTAATTGTGCAGTTTTAATGAAAATTTAAGATCATTTTCGGAAAAAAAAAACCTGAAACAAAATTTATTTTGATTGATTCCACAACACTTATTCAGTGATTTTTTACGAAGACTGCAGATGCTTGAAGGCTTTTTGCTTGCTCAGCGTTATGCAGCAGACTAAAGTTAAACTTTGGCTTCTATTGTTTATTAGGAGCAAGAATTGTTGAACACAGCATACTCCAGATGGTTTCAGCATTGGGAGAAATAATTCAAAAGGCTAAACTACGGGCCATATTGATTTTTGAGTGGAGACCCCCCTCTCTATCCACCTATCCTTGAACCAATTAGAATTCTCTGTTATTTGAAAATGGTCTGCAACATTATTTTTCAATAAAAATTGAATTTACTAGCCCATGTACTTAACTCGCCTATACTTAGTGTGAACATCACCCAACATAATCACTCTACATAATCTCTGCAATTCTTCGTTTTCTCTCATTGTTCCAGAATAGTAGATGGGATGATGGTTTTAAGTGCACTATAGAATCGAAACCGCCGTAGTCTAATAGGTAGTGCGTTGGTTCTTAGACGTGAGGCCAGAATTCAAAACCCCCAGATTCAACAACTTCAAAAAACGAAAATATGACAAAATATTCATCCGGCAACTTACTTTCAGTAGATTTCTCACAAAAAATTTTGAGTGTAAAAAAAATTGTCATGAAAAGTTGGCTTAAAAATCTGTTTTTCGTTGTTCGGTGTAGTCTTTAAACTGCAGGCCCCACCGTCCATGTAAAAAATTAACACACAACATATGTGTATTAAAACCTAGGTCTCAATCATGCCTTAAGATTTGTAATGGCCAATTAGTGTGTGTATGTATGTGTGTCGAAATATTAGTCATCTAAGCAACCTATGTGGTTCACGGTTTAAGGTTTACATTCTTGTAATATGAAGAGTTCTTACTTGTAGAGCTTTTCACTAAATAGAACGGTTGCAACAGATACATACATACATAATTGGCCATATTACAACTCTTCAGTCAGGATTACGGCCTAGCTTCTTACACCACTTATGTTGTGTGTGTTAATTATACATTAGTAACAGGACTACAGTTTAAACATTACGGCCTAGCTTCTTACACCACTTATGTTGTGTGTGTTAATTATACATGAGTAACAGGACCTACAGTTTAAAGTCGACTCCAAACGACAGATTTTTTTGAGAAACTTTTCATGGCAATTTTATTTACTCCTCAGAGTTTTTGTCAGAAATCTGCCGAGAGGAAGCCGCTGAAGAAATATTTTTTTTCATATTTCGTTTTTGATGTCTGACCGGGGATTCGAACCTTGGCATTTCGTCTAATAAGCCAACACAGATAGGGACGCTTAAAACATACATAGAGTAGACAGAACGAATATGAAGAGGCCGGCCAGCATGGCAAGTGAAGCGTGGAAGAAAACCGGAATAAGCATACGCTTGGCAAACTTATTCAAAACCTATCGTTCTGGTCGAATTGATAGCAACGTAGTATAAATATGATGTACAGTGAGCATCAAAAGAAACTGTACACTAAGCATAAAATTCTAACAATCACCAAACTCAACTTTTACCAGTTAAGGAGAGAGCCCTAAAAAATTTGAAAATAGTTTGGATTTTTTTTTTGGATTTTTTTCTTTTTTTTTCAATTTTAAAAACTGCTAATGAAAGAATTTTAAAATAAAAATAACGGTAAATTTTTAATGTATATTCCTTTCTTTTTTTTAATGTACAGTTTCTCTTGGCGCGCACTGTATATACCATGAAGCCTGCTACTGAATGGTGATTGACAATATGAATGTAAGCCACAATCATAAGATTTCCTTGATGGACAAAGTCGCTTGCAGGGATATTTTTTTAAAAAAAATCAATAAAACTGTTGTCAATAGTGAAATATTTTCAAAATCCTAATAAAGAGCAGTTATTTTTAGTCTTTTCTTACCTTTTCATATGCTAAACTTTAAATATTCTTTTAAACACCGACTGCCATCTAATATAGCAAACAAGCAAGCAATTCAAAGAGTATATAAGTCTTCAATATTGTACTCTTTAATGAGTTTCTTCATTCATTTAAATATTTTTATTACCACATTACATACGAGTATAAAAAAAATTTTTGTTTTTTCTGTTTTTGTTATCAATTTTACCAGACAATTTTTATGGCTGACACTACACGCCCATTGTGTATTGTGTCTGTGGACAGTAAAAAAAAATTTTTTTTTATTAATTATTTATTTGCCGTACTTGATTTCAACACGAATATTAAAATTTACAATTAGATTTCTGCTTTTTGCCATGTTTTTTCTGCTTTTTTTTTATTGCAACATCATCATCATGCCACAGTAAACTTACCGCACACAATCATTAAAAGATAGCACATGCAATTTTCCACTTAATTTATGTCATAAACATTAAAAATTTATAGAAAAAATCAGTAAAAACAGAAAACAGAGAAGAGAAGAGAAATTGAAACAAGAAATCAGAGACAGCAAAGAGAAAAAAATAGAAGAGTAGAGTAGTAATCAACGACACACAAATTAATGCTGCTTGAATAATGAAAATTATCCAAATGGGGCAACAACCGTCAACAGTAAAAACAATAAAAAAAAAGAAAGACACTTAATGGCAAGAGATTGCTTTTTTTTATGTAGTAACATTCATACTCTAAACTACAACAACAACTAAAAACGTCATAAAAATGGATTTTGCATAGGCCAATAGGAAATTTTTTTTATTGAAGGATTAGAAGAAAGAAAAAAAAATTTTTTTTTTTTTTGATATTCGAATTGGTTTTTAAAAATGCATAAATTATTTTATAAATACCGTTAAAGTTATGAATAAATTAATGTTTTATTAAAGCAAAAAACAAGGGGATTTCCTTTAATGATTACTTTTACGATCTTGTAAAAGCGCAATGATTAGTTAATTTGCCATGATTGCCAGTTTAAGGGACATTATTACAACTTGCCGTTAAATTTAGGTATAGTTAAAGGTGACTTTAAAGTTCACTTTAGCTAAAGTTACCTTTAACTAAACCCAACTTTAACGGCAAGTTGGAATAATGGCCCTTAAACTGTCAGTCATGGCAAATTGACCAATCGTTGCGTTTTCACAAGATCGTAAATCTTTTCCTTATTACAACCTACAGATAAAATAAAGTGAACTTTTTCAAAAATATGGCAGTGTCAGAGCAATGCCGATAAAACTGCTCACTTAAACAAGTTTTTTTTAACGCAGTGGCAACAGAAACTGAACTTTAAAAGTTGACGGTAGGATGATCCTCACTTTAGCTTAACGCTTACATCTATCTTATTGGCCACTTATAATAACGAAAAACAATTTATCTGCCAGTTAAATCCTCCCTTTAGTTAACGGCAAGTTGTAATAATGACCCTAAATCTCTCATCTCGAACTGGCAAAGGCGCTTAAAAAGCAGATGCTTGTGGATAGAACGATCCACCAACTCGATGTACATCGACGAAATGCAAAATCTACCAATATGGTCGCGCTATCAATGAAACTCTGCAGAAGGGTTCGAAGCAGCAGATTTCACAAGCTCAAACTCGGCTTATCACATAACACAACTTGGAGAATTTTGCATCGTGACTTCGGTCTGTCTAGTAGGTACAGCGTTGGCTTATTAGACGAGAAATCGCTGTACAACTCCTTCTATTTCTTGGTTTAACTTTCTCTCGGCAATCTCCGACCAAAAGCTCTGAGAATAATATAAACTGCCATGAGAAAGTCTCTCTGATCTGTCATTCGGAGCCGACATTAAACAATAGGTTCGAACACTCGGTGTATAAAACTAACATACACACAAACATGTGTGGTGTGCTTTGTAATCCTGACTAAAGGCTTCTAATAATCAATTAAGCAAGCAAGTAAGACTTCAGCCAGCAAACATGCAAATCTCAACTGACTTTAAGCTAAACCCCCATAAATAATGGCCCCATTTATCAATTTGTATCGAATAATCATGTCTAGCGGTAAAGTCCATTTCTGAATGATTGAGTACGTAAATAAACAGAATTAACTACTTAGGGACGGATGCACATCCAGATCCAAGAGCACGCAATGCATCGAGAAAGAGTCACTGCCACTATTTGGTATGACATTGAAGTCCATTTTTCTTTGAGAACGACGTTGGTGTTCAGAAATGGTTAATCAAGGACCTATATTGCTCACCGTTGAGAGTGATGGTGATGACCTATATTGCTCACTGTTGAGACTCACCATCACTCTCACCATCACTCCTTGATTAACCATTTCTGCTCACTGTTGAGACTCACCATCACTCTAACCATCACTCTTTGATTAACCATTTCTGCTCACCGTCAAGACTTACCATCACATCATCACATTTCTGAACACCAACGATATGTGGTCTCAATACAATTGCGCTACGTGCCATATACTGTGGGATTGATAACTGTAATTGGCTATCGAGATCGTATGATTTGCTTCCTTGCCATGTGAGTTTCTTGAACAGTTTGTATAAGTCGAATCCTAGCATCAATGTGCGTTTTTTTTCCTCCAAACTAGTGTAGGGCATTTATCCAATAGGTACAGAACAGTCTCCTCTTCTTCCCCATCTCTGCAGATTCTTCAAAAATTATTCGCAAGGGTGTTCAAGACAAAGGAGCATTGCATGCTTGCTCACAATGCTCAGAATGCTCGGTATTGAGCATGCTTCTTTGTAATTTTAGCAGACTTGTCGTGCGTCCTCCATTCAAGTTTTGGTTGGCTTTTGTGCATCGTTCTATACGTGTCCCAAGTGGTCCATCTGTCGTTGGCGGAACCAATGTTCACATCGTCGATGTCTAGTTTGTAGGTCGCTAAAGGGATTCTGAAGGTTGAGAATCCTTGGGAGAGTTCGATGTTTATGCCACAACTGGCCAGTTCAACTGCTTTGCACTGACCTGGAATTCCACTGTGTTCTGGTATTGGACATTATACTGTTCTGTTTTTGAGCCACAAACTACAGCAGTCTTCAAAGCTAACATAACTCAAGCCATCGATCCAATTCGGCTTGATTTATAAACAAGATTCATGGAAAATTGTACACAACGGATGTGCTGCATTCAGAGACGTTGTTGGTGATTTTTTGAGGAAAGATTGATGTTATCTTACACAGAATCGAATATAATTTCTACTGACACTTCAATAAAGCATGAAGTCAAACACGATCATGTTTACATAGGTACTCTCGTCTAAAAACCAGTGTAAACATAAACATTTCAAATTTCAAATAAAAATGAAACTAAAAATTAATAAAAAATAAAAAAAAAACTGTCTAACACCGCATATCACCGTATATTTGGTAAGCAAACAATAAACTCATGATGATAATGATGACGAAGATGTTCAATGGACAACATCAAAAAAAACAAGAAGAGGATTTGAAATCAAACTCAACATAAAATATTAAAAACTGTTCAAGCACCATTTAATGTTTAGCGTAATAGACACCCCAAAGCCGCCAACAAAACTGGCATTCAAGCAACATCCACAATAACGTTGCTATCAAGAAGAACAACATCAACATCAACTCATTGCGAATGAGCACATAAAAAAAAACAAGTAAAAGTCCATAAATACTGATATTGTACATCAGGAGTGATAGAAATGAGCATTAAAACTGTAGAGTGCAATGGAAAAAATTGTTATTTTATGGTCTGCAATATAAGCAGCAAGTCAACAATATTCGATCAAAAAGTCGCTTACAAACCAAGGTGCTGTTGAATAAGTCTGCTGCTAGCACAAGACTCCTCTCAGCAAATGTTTTAATTGTCTCAAGATTAGTAGGCGCCTCTGGGCGACTAGAATCAAAAGCTGGTCACGCAAGTATTCTACTAAAAGAATTCTAAGCTATCGGGGCAGCAACTACTTACAACTTGTCAATGAGCTTCAGGCTGTCTACACAAATAAAAAGGTTTGGAAAATAATGCGGTGCTCCTCGTCAAGAATTTCTATTAAACTATCATCGAAGGCTCTAAATTATGAATTTGTCGATCATTGTAGCGTTTTTCAGCTGTCGGCAATACTGGCTACGACAGAAATTGTTAAGACCGCAAATATCCTTATACATTCCGATAGCCAGACGGTCATCAGGGCATAGAATTCCAACAAAGTAAACACCAAAATAGCGTACAACCGTCGCAGATATCTCAATAAGGTAACACACCGAGTATGATGCCCAGTACCAGGACACAGTGGAATTCCAGTTCTAACCACTTCTCTTAATGCAGCACATCCGTTGTGTACAATTTTCTATGAATCTGGCTTATAAATCAAGCTGAATTTGATCGATGGCTTGGATTATGTTAGCTTTGATGACGGATGTAGTTTGTAGCGCAGACACAGAACAATATGATGCCCAGTAGCAGGACGCAATGGATTTCCAAGTAAGTGCAAAACAGAACTAGCCAGTTGTGGTATAAGCATCGAACTTTCGCATGAATTCTCGACCTTGAGAATCTCTCTAATGACCTACAAACTAAACATCGACTATGTGGACATTGGTTCCGCCAACGACAGATGAACAATTTCGGACACGTGTAGAACGAAGCACAAAAGCCAACCAAAACCTGAATGGAGGGCTCATGACAAGTCTGCTTAAACTTCAAAGAAGCACGCTCAATACAGAATATTCAGAGCGTTGTGAGCAAGCATGCAAGGCGCATTTGTCTTTGACATATTGGGAATAATTTTTGAAGAATCTGTAGAGATGGGGAAGAAGAGGAGACTGTTCTGCACCTATTGGGTATATGCCCTACTATAGTTTGGAGGAAAAAAGGCACATTGGTCTATATAAGTGCTCTGCAGAAATCGCCCGAATTGACATCAGCCGTCTGAGTCGCTTTATTAGAAGCCCTACGTGATTGCGAGACAAGGGGATAACGAAAAACTGTGGTCTCTATGTGGCCACAATGGTATCCATGTAGCCTAAGTAAGTCCCTCAACTTCCTTGTCACTTCTACGTACTTACCTTAGATAACCTAAAACCCATTTGGCTTGACATGAGTCCCAGTCTCTATTCATCTTTCATTTCCAAACACATCTTCCCATTCCCCATAATGGTTTCAGACCGTATTAGTGGTATCGAAACTCCCTTTCTCTGTCTATTAATTGCGCAATTTTTGACTTGGTCTAGACGGCAGCAAATGTTGATCGTATTTCCCCTCTTTATATTTCTGGGTTAACTCGTCGGAGCCTAGTGTTGATATCCGAAAGTGTTACGATGTCTTTACTTTCTAATTACGAAGTGCATACCTACATGCATACATAATTGGTTGTTACAACCCTTCAGTTTGGATTACAACCTAGCTTCTTACGCTACTTATGTTGTGTGTGTTAATTTAATACATTAGTGGCGGGGCCTACAGATTAAAGTCAACTCCAAACGATAGATCTTTGAAATACTTTTAGTGGCAATTTTATTTACTCCTAGATTTTTTGGTAGAAGTCTACTGAGAAGAAGTCCCCGGAAGAAATATTTTTCAGATTTCATTTTTTGTTGGAGATCTCTGATCTGAGGTTTGAACTGTGGTCTCACGTCAACACACGGACTTTTAAAAATATCTTCCCATGAAAGCTCTCTTTCTCCTCATTGACGCAATTTCCCATTTGATCTGGACTCCAACAAATGTTGAGCCTAAACCAAGTGTTCGTATATCGGCTTGACTAGCAGATAGTGCTGGCACTGTCAGTCTTTGCCGTATCTGCTTAGGAGATATGTGAGAATTTCTGCATGGATAAGAAATATCTCACTCTGAGGCCAAATACTTCCGCTGTCCTGTTCCAATATCAGTATTTTACCCTTGCGTTACTACAGAATAGATAATTTATTAAAAGAGTATCTTTAAATTGCTTCACTCAACGCCGTTCCAAAGCATTTCCTATGAGTAGGTAGCTGTCAGTCTGTCTTACAAATCGGATAATGACGCAATATGATGACTCTTGTGTTAAACGTCTCTTCCATTATTCTAATGATGTAATCCATACCTCTGGTCCTTACTACCTTGTACAATGGGCTTATATCCTACAGAGCTTTCCACATGACTGTAGAATAGGTTCTCATTGGTTCGGTTGTGTCAGTCTTTCTGTATCTTATTTAACTTCATCTCTGTTTCAGCCCAAATAATGACCCTGTAGGTCAAAACTGAACTGCCAATCCTGCTTGCGGCAGATTATCCGATTACAAAAGCTATTATAAACGAAATTTGCATAGCATAGCGTGTTTGTAAAATCAACAACATAATTATTGTTACACCCAAATGCTAATAAACCATTACATTACTTCACGAAGGGAAAAGCGGACAAGGAATGAGAACCATATTTAGGCCTTTTCCATCATATTTGCCAGAATAAATTATGAATCCAAGCTACCCAGCAAGCAAAACATTAAATTTATTCTAATAGAACGGAACGGAACGGAACAGAACAGGCAAACCATTGTTTTGTTTAATAACTTTCATCATTTAGCCACGGCTGACTCCTCTTCCGTATGGTTGGTGATCAATATTTGCCACATGCACCACACTTTATTGCCTGCCTTTAGTCTTTTTAAACAATTTTTATAATGCTTCTCAACATTACCATACCAATTTTCTATGTTTTCTGCTCTCTGGCATACCATAAATATTTTTTCTCCGTGCTGTTTTCTATTCTTTTTGGTATTCTTTGTGTTTGTTTTTCTGCCATTTTTCTGTTCAAACATTAAAAACTGTGTGTGTGATAAAAATCAACGCAGACGTATGCATAAAATATTAATTATCAGAAGCTGTGAAAGCTGACATAACATTTCGTCTACGTTGTATGTATAAATGTAAGTGTATGTGTGTGTGTGTGTGCAAAAGATAGATACTCGGATAGTCAGTGTTACATATTGTTGCCAACTTTGCTCTCGTATAACACACTAAAATACTGAACTAAACTGAACCCATAGTGAACTTAACATTTATGGCCATAAGCAAACATAAAAAATTACACACACACACACATATATACACACACTTACAATTACACAAACGTACACATTGCTAAGGCCACAGGAACATTGTTTTAACAAGGCAAGCAGGATAAAAAGTATGCCTGCTTGCTGCTGCTGCTGCTGCCTGCTGCTGCTGCTGCTGCTGCCTGGGTTGGTGTTGGTATTCTATATAAAAGTGCTTGCCGTTCCTGTTGCTTTTGTTGTCTTTTTAGTTTTCATAAATATATTTGTTTGTTATTGTTGTTGTTGTTGTTGTTGTTGTTGTTGACTTAATAGCCTGCTTCATATAAAATATAAACTGCTTGTATTTCCTTTTTTAAATGGTCGTTTAGTTCATTTGATCATTTGCAATGGTTGCAGAGATATGACACATATTTTGCTCATGAAAAAAGACACCAAAAAAAAACACAAACAAACAACGCAGCAAATATTTGTGCTTAAAGTTCGGTCTTGTCTTAATGATAAGAGTTATAAACATTATATTATTATCAAATTTATATGATTATTAAACATTTTATGGCTATTGACAGAGAATTAAAAAAAACAAAAAACAAAAACAAAAACTATTGATTTTCAATAACCAACACAAACGTGTGTCTCTCTATCTTCTTTTTGGAATTAAAAATTTTTTATGGCATCTAAATAGGAACGTTTGAGGATACCGAAAGCTTTGGTCATCAGTGAAATAGATGTGCCGTGGCAATACAGTGAAGGACGAACATGGTAAGTAACACGGGACACTAAGTTTTAAAGTGGACAAAGAAATTTTAGGGTTTTCAGAATTTGTTTAGTAAAGAATCTCTTCATCTCTCTGTCATCCTCTTTCGGTGAATATAGCCTTCCAAGCATCACTATCCATGCCTAACAATAATACCTTCCTCATTAGTTTCTGGGGAAGCTTGTTCCCTTACAAGCTTATCTGCTTATCTTCTTTGAGGCAGCTTAATATCTAAATCGCAAAATATATTCCAAACAGTTGACAGTTAATAACGGCCATCTTATTGGAGCCACATCTATCAAATTAGTTGCCTTTTATTCAGTTTGTTTTGTCAAATCACAATGGACGGTTTTAGCATTCAACGACACTTTCATTATTCGCAATGACGTGAGTAAATTCGAGTCTATAGGTTCAGTAAACGATTGCCCAACATTCATGCTTTAACGAAATGCAAAATCTGAACAAAAATTCAACGCTGTACGTCAGAATATGCTTTAGAATCCAAGGCAATAGATTTCAAGTCGCTCAAAACGACTTAGTCTCTCAAAGAACTGAATTTATCCAATTTTGTTTAGTAAGTAGGGCCAACGCATGCAGCTAGAATTGAAGGTAAATAATCGTAGCAAGGCCATATATCCTCTGAAAAGGCTCTACCACATTTGGAAACCCTAATTTTTTTTATCACACAATACATCATAAAGTCACTCTTTCAATCAATAAATCTGTTGTGACAAATCACAGTGGGCGAGCAAACACTGGAATTGTTTTCAAATCAATATTCTCTTAGCTAGAGCCCCTTTTTGCCCATTGTATGATTGTCATAATAGTCCAATCAAGAAGGACTATCCGCAATGTAGTGGATAAATTCGCAGACCCTAATAGTCATAACCCGATTCACAGGCTCCTGTTCGTCCCAGCAGGAAGGCAAATTTTCTGAAAATAGGCCACTGCCCCCCTGAGAGTTGGCAGTGGTTTGCAAAGGTATGTTCTGCCGACAGCACGACGTTTCTCGGCACAGTTACGGAGGTATTTTGTGATTTGTGCCTCATACGTAAGCGGTAGCCGTGCGAGTGAGAGTACCGCGGCGGAGTACATAGATTCGTGAGTCCTGTAGAACGAGCGCGCCATTTGTCGTGTGTGTGACCGTGGGACTTTGTATTGCAAGAGTGGGTCGGCGGACCTTACCAGCTGTTGAAAGTTCGTGGGAGTCGATGACGGACAGGATTTTTTAGATAATTTTTCGAGGTGTGCGAATTTTTGAGTTCACTCTGAAGAGTTTTGCCAGCAAATGCTGCCGGGGAGAGTCGCTGAGCGAGACATATTTTCTCAGTATTTCAGTTTGCTGTGTGAGGAGGCGAACTGATATGGCTTTTGCAAGCAGGTTGCGCTTCAGCCGGCTAATTAGTCGGTGCGACGCTATCGTTCGTGAGACCATGATCGTAGGTTGGTTGGCTCATGACGACTGTTTACATTTGCTCATCCACCCATAAAAAGTTCAACTCATGTAAAGCCGTGGTAATTGCTTATTGGGTACTAGGGTTACACGTCGCTCTTAAGAACTTGGTCTTCTCTAGGTCACACCTTGGCGAATTTTGCGTTGTGACATGGGCTGGCATCCCACTCAAAATAATTCTCATCTGGGAACTTATATCGCATCGATTTGTGTTCGTTAAATGGGCTCTGGAGCAGTTTTTACAGAAAAGTTATCCCTAATCATCATCATTTTTGAATGAATGGCAACGAAGTACAAATAAAATTGTGGAATGTGGAATGATACGAATTCGCATGAGATTCAGCAGCGTTAATGCATCCAGAAAAGGTTAAATGGTTGAAGTGAATTTTTGGCGTCATCGGTTCCTATTTCTTTTTGAACTACGTTGGCCGGGCCTTCAGTGTTGTGCATTTGATATTAACTGCTCACCGAAATCGTGTGATTTGACCCCTTTGATTTTTCTTATGCAGTTTGCTAAAGTCGCAGGTGTTTGAGGATAAGCCACAAATCACAGCATTACTCAAACCCAACATAACTTGTGCCATGTTCACATTTCTTTTTTGATTCATATTTCTGTTTTTAACTACGTTTTCCGGGCCCAACGGCAAGCACTTTTTGTTGCAGATTACTAACTTCTTTTGGCCTCAAATTGCATGATCTGGACATCTATTGCTTGAGGTGTGAACAGAAACCTGAAACGTGACATACATCTCTTGCCAGTTTGGATGAGAGATTTGAGGGCTTGTTTCTAGGACATGCATTTTTTGTGAACTGGTCACCGAAATCTTGCAATTTGACCCCCTTGGAAGTTTCCTTGTGCAGTTTCTTAAGTTGGAAGGATTTGCAAATACGCCACAAATCACAGGGTTTCTCAAACCCAACATAACCTATACCTTCAGTCAAACTCGGTCTAATTTATGTGTCAGAGTTATGAAAAAATAGAAAATTCAGATGCTTTTTGCCCAGAGAGTACCACTGCTTCTCATTCGATTTGACCCCAAACTTGAATACGACTTTTTCTTGTGAAGTTTTCTGAAGTGGCACGTTTATGTGGACTGTGGATTAGAAGATTTCACATGCGCTCTACCCAGAAAAGCGGGGTCAGACATTTAACACAATACTACCTCTCCATACATAGTGGCCTTCATAGGTTTTTATAATGAATAAAAAATTTCGTACATATGCAACTCACCTTCTCATATTTTTTGTTACTCACTGTATACAATAAATTTAAACGATTAATTTGCAAAAAGGAAAAAAAAGGAAATCAAATGAAATTTTAGATTTCATCATTGATTTTTATAACTTTTCTTATCTGCATGTTGTTGTTATTGTTTTTTTCTGTTTGTTTTCCCTACAAAAACAAGCAGCAATAAATCCAATAAAATTTATCAAAAAAAAAAAAAAAAAAAAAAAAAAAAAAAAAATTTTTGTTTTTGTTTTTTTTCATGCAAATTTTGTCAATTATTTGTTTGGCATTTTTCTGCGCTTATCTTGATCGTTAAGTTTTTATTTCTTTCCTTCATTTTTGGTTTCGTTTCGTTTCGTATCGTTTGCAATGTGACACAGCGATTCTTATGCGATTGCATGTTTTAGAAATATTTTAAACCGCAAATAACTGCAAAAAAAAGAAAAACAAAAACAAAACCAGAAGCAGAAGCAGAAGCAGAAGCAGAAAAGGAGAAATAAAAAAAATCCTTCATTAACAAACATCCGTCAACAAGCGGGAATAATTTACAAAAAAAAAAAAAAAAAACAATACGAGAAATAAAATGAAAAAACAAAAACAAAAACAAAGAAAGGAAAAGAAATCGCTAAAACACGCATTTGTTAAAAACAAATTTTATTTAAATACGTGCACAACAACAAAATAAATAATTTTTATGAAAATAAAGAAACAATAACAGAAAGAGAAAAGCAAAAAAATAAAAAAGAAAACCAAAAATGTTGTAACAAAATCAAATAAACGGGCACGCGATATAATAAAAGAACAGAGGATAGTGGGAAAGGTAAGAAGGAATTTAGGAAGCAGCTACATACAGTGGCTATTGGACCCCTTTTGATTCATTCATAGTAAAATGACGACAATCAATACCGAAAAATTTGATTCAGACCCTACGTTAGGTAGGTCTTAAGGCCTTAAAGAAGCCCATTGTGTTGCCACAGTTTTCCGGAGCTCCTGATGAAGCGATATAGTCTTCCATTATCAGTTCTTGAGAGTTCCTCCAGTTTATCCATGTAGTAAGCACTCAAGTACTTCTTTCTTCTCTGACAAAGCGCCGGGCATGTACCCATCAGGTGAAGGACAGTCGCTTCATCCTTCTCATCTCTGCAGCTTCTGCAGAAGACGGTAGCAAGGTGTCCAAGACCAATGCAATGCCTCTTGAAGACCCCGACAACCACACTGAGCGTGCCCCTTTGGAGTCTAAGTAGACTTTTTGCGCCCTTCATCCAGCTTTGGCCAGATTTTATGCGCGGTTCTACCTGTATCCGAGGCCAGACGTCTGTAGTTGACAGAATCGATGTTCGCATTATCAATTATGAGTCTATAGGTTCTCATAGGAATGCCCAAAGTCGAGAATTCCTCGGGAAGTTCAATGGTCGCGGCCTGCCTGGCAAGTTCATCAGCTCTGCAGTTACCCGGAATACCATTATGTCCCGATACCCATGTGATATGGACATCATATCATTCCGCTATCTCGCTGCGAGATATACCGTCATGAGGTTCATTACATTGGAACTTAGAGTAGCTTGGCTATCAGATAGTATGGTGATACCCGACGTTATTCTCATATATTCGTCCTCTAAAAAGTTTTATTCGACGTCAAATCGACAAGCAGATGTGACGCAGACTTTGAAACCCACTGAAACTGCTACAAGTAACAGAAATGCTATGCTATGCTATGCAGTAAGATACTGACAATGCAGGCCACGTTTGCAATAAACTTGGGGCTCCATAAAGGCTATCATTAGGACAATCAAACATTTCTGGTATCGTTTGAGTTTGAACAATAACACACTAATGCTATGACAAAGAGATGAAAATGTTGACAAAGACGCAAACCATAATGGTCGTAAAGAAGCCTGTGGTTCAAACCTCAACTCAGACATCTGCAACAAAAAGCAAAATATTTCCAGCCGAGACTTCCCCTCAACAGTCTTCAGTTAAAACTTCGTAAAGTAAACCAAATATCCATGAAAAGTTTGTCAAATCTATCGTTCGGTGTCGAAATTAAGCTGTAAGTCGCGTCACATTATCACAACATGGGTGCTGGGAGAAGCTAGGTTACATTCCTGACTAAAAGGTTGTAATAATCAATTAAGTTAGTAGGAGATCGTTTCAGGGGAACTCTTAGGCAGTTTAAATGCGTTGATCGCGATCTCCTATGGGCTTAGTTGTGCTAAACTGCAGGATTCTGAGACCCGTATTAAAGCTTCGATACCTCGATGAATACCGACATGGCCTAGTTCGAAGGTTCACAATTGCTGGTGGAATAATGTATGCCTTGGAAGTAGGGACAGACTTTAATATTTCCTGAGTATATTATTAAGACTGATTTGATCTGATAGCCTGTATAACCTTGATAATTTCGAATATTTTTATGATATGTGTTCCAAAGAAGTTGGCTTAGTCTAATGGGTAGTGCGTTGCCTTATTAGAAGTTACCAGGGTTCAAAACCAAAATTATTTCTTTTAATAACTTTCTCTCAGCAATCTTCTCAAATCTGCCATTCAGAATCGACATAGAGTTCTTGATTCCCCCCACATAATGAAAAATAACACACACAACATGATTAGGATGAGAAACTAGGTTGTAATCTTTACTAGATGGTTGTTAATCAGCAATAAAGTAATTTGGAGATCATTTTAAGAGTTAAAAAAACAAGGATTCTGATAGAATTTTTAGGTAGTAGAATGCACTTCATGCGGATGGTAATAATATTCTCGTTAGGGAAGTGGTAATAGATCGTGCCATTGTGCATAGTAGAGGCAGCAGAACATCTAGGACTCATTCGAAGTATAATTAAGCAAGTATATGTTGTTCCTCCACAGGCAGAAGTATAACCAACATTAACACCGTAAAACTTATGTGCATTATAGCTGAGAATAACAAAAGGATACAGAATGTGTTTGAAAAATTACTTTGGAATCAATATGCACAAGCTCGGACCAACCTCTACCACTTATATATACAAACATACGCCCGATACTAGGGACATAAATGGACAATAAACTGCAATAGCTGGGAGACGTGTTCCGCATCAAGAATAGCGAACCAGAGAGGCACAAAGAAAGAAGAATTCTAAATTTAATTGGAAAGACGTCATCTTAAATGAATACGTGAAGCTTTGAATGTAGTGACAATGAGCTCAACTGCTTTGGATAGGTAGATCTAGAGGAAATTTGCCATCGAGACCGTGAACTGTTACAGCCTGCCTTATTAGTCATAGCTCCTCAAGACCCTATACTTGGTTTTCTAGTTTGTAAACAGCTATGGATGCTCTGTCCACAGTGAACTAAAAAATTATCCAAACCTTCATGTTTATCAGATATCCGATTACGAGCAGCTCTGTAGCGTTTCTTGTCAGACCTCATGCAGAAAATTTCCAATTCATGTCACATCCTTTTAGGGTATTCAAAATGTCCTCAAAGTTATTTAAAAATAAAATATTGCCAAAAAAAAAAACAACGAAATTAACTTAAAAAAACTCAATATCTTCCTGTTAATAGATATCGTTTCGCTTTTGGGTATGAGCTTAAAAGCATGCAGCCTTCGAGTAAATGGTTTCCCAGCTTATAATCGTTACCAAACGAGTTCATGTCCATGTATGAAAGCAATACAGAACAGAACAGAACACTATGAATGCTAAATGTTGTACGATGAATATATGCTGCATTTAGATTTGTTGATGTTACTGTTGCTGTTGCTATTGTTGTTGCTATTGTTGTTGCTATTGTTGTTGCTATTGTTGTTGGCTTGTTTAAAAATTTATAACATCACGTGACTTGTTAGAATTTTAACGTTAATGATTTGACTGTTAAATTGCTCTTCTGTTCANTCATAGTAGTAGTAGTAGTAGTAGTAGTAGTAGTAGTAGTAGTAGTAGTAGCAATTGCATGATGTTGTCGTTGTTGTTAAAAAGGACAACCGAAAATAACAATAGCAACAAAACAACGTACAACATGAAATTTGTATTACAAAGTCAAAGTTATTTGTATCGAAAAGAATTGAATAATAGTGGGTGGAACATGACAATATTAAAGCAAAACGAAAAAGAAAACGAAAAAATCGCATGAATTTACTTAAAATATTGGATACATTGGCGATATAGGGAACAGGTACCAAGATAAATGTAAGCAGCACAACAGGGTATTTAAATATTTTTAAGCAGTTTTTCTTGGTATGTATCAGTTATATGTGTATACACATAAGAGAGCAGACTTTTTAGGAACTTTTCATAGAAATTTTATTTACTCTCAGAGCTTTTGCCAGAAATCTGTTGAGCGGAAGTCACTGAATAAAAAATTTTTCATCTTTAGTTTTAATTGAAATATCTGACCTGCGGTTTGAAACGTGATCTTACGTCTAATAAGCCACATCACTAACTACTAGGCTACGACGACTTCAACAACAATAAGACTTGAGCCGCTTTTAAAATCGTCATGATAAATGTTCAAAAAAAAAAGCGGGCCAATCATCATGTATGAAATAAATATATCACAGTTCTCTCTCTTACTCCCTCTCTCCCTTTCTCTCTGCCTACCATTTTGGAGCCATCGGCATAAGCCTTAAAGGGTTGCAGTGAAAACCATACATCTTCAGACCAGCAACCTCTATTTAGAAGTCTAAAATCGTGTGTTCTATTCAGAAAGTTATAAAGAACATATAGTCGTCGCGGATATGCCTATGTCTCCCCATATCCATAATCAAAGTTAAGTCCGAATTAAACTGTATTGAGCCTTATAGCCACCAGCTTAGCATTCTGCTCCAGTGGAATGCCAGAAGACAGCCAGTTGAGTATACTCAATAATGTCTTAGTCGGAAGGGGGGTGAGCGCACATCACTGACTGCTACCGTGCTGCCTCAACCAGTCAGTCTAGCAATGTTCGTTTACCATACATTCCTGCATACATAATTGGACATTACAAGCCTTCAGCGAAGATTACGACTTAGCTTTTCAAATCACTTACGTTGGGTGTGTAAATTTTATGCATATGTAGTGGGACCTACAGTTTAAAGTCGATATCGAATGAAAGATTTTTTGAGAAACTTTTCATGGCAAATTTAGTTACTCGCAGAGTGTTTGCTAGAAATTTGTTGAGAGAAAGCTGTCGCAGAAATATTTTTTTTTTTTTATTTCGTTTTGTTGGAGATGTCTGGCCCGGGGTTTGAAACGTGGCCTCACGAGACTATGGCTAGACTTTCCCTTAAGCAAAGGATAGTAATTCTGATAGACGGAGACATCCGGAGATTCGTGTATGCTTGTGTAAACTCAGTGCTGACGCCTTATTTACACGTGGTGTTGTCTTTCTCAAATTTCTTAAGAGTTTTTTTTTTAATAAATTTTACTTCCGTAAAAAACAAGACGACAACTTACAATTTTAAAATCAAAGCAATAATTTTAAATTTAATTTTCTTTTTTCTTTTTATTCAAATATCTTCCTTTCTTTGTCTCTGTCTTTATACAGTATGTGTAGCTGTGGCTGTGTAGCAGATTTAAATATTTTTCCGAAAACATAAACGGTGTATTGACTTGAGTTTATTGACACATTTGCTAATTAGGACAGAACATGACAGCGTATCAAGATTTATTGCACCCGATAAACACGGAGATAGAGAGAGAGAGAGAGAAAACCAACAAAAACTGTTCCAAAGGCAACAAACCGTGGCATTGCGTTTATATAGCACATCACCATCACCATTCACAATGCACTGTTGCATGCCACACACACAGTTAGTCATACGAGTGTATACGCGCGTTGAGTACTCGATAACCACCAAAACAAGCCATAGTGTGGGGAATATTTTGAGAAGTGAAAGTGAAGTTGAAGTGGAATGGAATTTCTTGAAAAAAAAAAAAAACAATTTTCCTGTGTAGGAGATCAATGAACGCATTTATTTCAATTTAAAATCTCGAAATATGAATGATAATGTGTATGCGTGTGTATAAATAGCACTTTCAAATAAAAATTCGTTGACATGAAATGTGTTTTCGTTTTTCT